>WYDI02018713.1:16531-34747 GCA_009867235.2 Psittacus erithacus
AAAGTTAGAAACACAGCGCTGCACCAGCCACTAAGAAGGAGAAAAAATGACTGCTACTGCTGAACCCATGACACCTTCTCTGTAATGCTTTGTTGTCAAGAATCTGCTCTTTCACCATACACTGAATCGAATCATGTTTCAGCTTAGCGTAAAGACACAGTAACACATCACGCCTAAAGTAATATGCTACTTATACAGCAGATGGAGCCCAGTAACTCAGACTAGCTTGAGAAAATGAACACAAAAGAAGTATTTTAGCATGAAAGATGAACAACACAGCACAACAGCAAGCATTTTTATCCTTTCCAGTATATTGTCAGCAAGTTTGCTCCTTATGGAAGTAAAAAGCCCATTGTGATTATTGTTTCTGGGCTACTGCAGTAGAGCAGACATATGCCACTTAAAGATGTTACTAATATCACTGCAACAACCCTTAGAAAGGGAACATTGCCAATTAACATTTTAGGAATAGTTCTTTTCCATTCTAAGGCAAATAATTCATCTGCTTATTCATCTGCAGAGTGCTGGTTTTTTTACCTTCCTTGTAGGTTGCCCTGAAACATGTGATGGAAATTTACAAAAGCATTTTAGTGGTGGCCTACCTTTCTTTCTGCTGCAGTCAAGAGTGTCCTTGATTCTGGATACAGTTTTTTCCTTACCATAGGCTTCTGTCTCTCTGACATCATAATTAAATTTTTAATGTTCCTAAAAGATCTACTTTTTTACCAGTCATAAAAAAATAAACAAAAGTCTGTGTACCAGTTTTATTGCCGTTTCCAATAACTGAAGCTTGTAACCTCAAAAACATAACAGTGAAAATTATTAATTATAATTAGGTTTTTGTTTAGTTTGAGGGGGTGTTTTTTTGTGGGATTTTTTTTGTTCTTTTGTTTTTTTCTTAAATCAGCAGCATTAACTAGGATAACCCCTTCTTTTAAAGTTTCTATGAAACTGCATTTGTAAGGCTCTTGAAATGAGCAGAGGAAATGTCTATGCCATTTTGTAGGACACTTCAGAATGGGAACATCCAGGCTGCCAGGAAATGGTTGATTTTCACTATAGACAAAAAAGGCGTTAGCATTTCATAATAGCTCCAGGGCAGGTTTCAGCTGCATTATGTCACATACGGATGTGAGAAATGCAAGGTGATTTGGGGTGGAAAGCACAGTATGTTTCCTAAAGTAGAAAGACACAAAATCTATTGATGCATCCTGATGACACTTACTTTTCAAAAGCATTCTGAAAATCAACATAATTCCTTAAAAACCTCCATAAATCTTTAAGGCCTTTGCACAATACTCATGTCCATAGTAGAGAAGATTACAAATTACTACTCAAGGTATATATTTTTCAGTTCAAACCTGCAGCATACTTGGTGATCACCTCTGTGTGTAGATGAAAAGCTTCCTTTGATGCTCAGCACTTACAGTGTTTGTCAGTTCCACGGCTCTGGCTTGGGGCTCTCAAATAGTCATGAGACAATCTGAAGGAGTAGCTGGAGGTTTGAAGTTAACAAAAAGTGACTGAGCTTATATCTAGGACTATGTTAAATAAGGTTAGATCAGCTGGTTTAAGTAAGCACACTATTTATAGAGTATGCTGGTTTTAAAGGGTTTTCTTTTTATAGAAAAACATAGGTTAATGCCTCATTGTATCTGTCAACTTGTTCCTCCATTCAAAGAGAAGTGTTGGAGAGGTCATTCAGAGTTACCAGCTGATATCATATTTTTACTTATTTAACTTGTCTTAGAAGAGATATTTTGTAAATGAAGTAGAAAATTAATCTAGAAAGTATACAGTGTGAATGTTTTTGTATACAGTATTGCAGCATGAATGTTTTGTATGCAGCATTGCATACCATACTCCTCCAGAGTAACTATCAGCTGTAAGTAAACATTTCTGGAGCAACTAATTGCAACATCAAGTGTGGAATACATTACACCTGGCCATGGCTTTCTGAAAGTAGTTAGCCTAAATCGATCAGTAGGACACCCACTGTATCAGAAGAATTAAGGCTGGTAAAAGGTAGTTGTGGTTCTCCACTGACTACTAAGCAAGGTAGACAATAGCCTACTCTATCCTGTTGAAGGTGGATGCAGTTAATTTCTTCCCAGATAACTTTATCCTCCACATGGGAATGGCAACATTTATGGGAATCAGCCATAAAAAAAGATTAAAACCTTATCCATGACTATCTTATAGCCAGTCTGAACATACTAGAGGAGTTAAGCTGCTAAAATATATGCTATGCCTATGGTTTATACAAACGTTTAACAACCTTTTTTAAAAAGAAAATATCTAATTTGCCGATCTGAAGGGTGAATTACTTCTTTAATGAAACAATGGAAAGTAAAGCATTGAGAAATAGCCCAGAGAATGGGAATGACCCAGTGAAGCAGAGCAGTTTTAAAATTCAAATCGCGTCCTCATAAATATCCTTCCTTGATGAGAAGAGGCTTTTTTTTTTTTCCGTAATAATTTCATACCAATGCGTAAAAAATGGTGCAAAGGTAGAGCTCTGCATAGGGTGGGTCCCACGTAGAACCTGTTGAATGTTCTATGTAGGCTAACGGAAATGCTTAGCAGATGATGCTGTGAAGCTAGAGGTATGTTTTGAGCCCACATGTGTTGTTAAGTTTATCCAAATGCAACAAAGGAATCAAGCTGGTGTCTCTTAATTTCAAGAGTCAGATGGCATATTAACACTTCATAAAAACACAGAGAAAGAGTTCTGGGAAGAACCCACATCAGCTGGCTTCTGCCTCTACCATGGGCTAAGTTAACCATGCTTAAATTATTTTTCTGACTGCCAGACCCTTTTAAAAGATGATCTTCTCAACGTACCAAGAGAAAATGCTGTAAGTTTACAAAGTCACCTGGAAATGCTAGTTTATCTCTGCTGTAGTTGCCAGGCAACCATCACAATCTTCCAGTTACTAAAAATTGTCTCACTGTGGTTGACCTTACTTTTATGCTATGGTTACCCCTACAGCCAACCCCAAAATAACAAAATTCTGTCAATCTGCCAGAAACAAAATTCTGTCATTTCATTGAAATTTTGCAGCCCATTAGTCCATAATATGCACTATTGCCTTGAGGTGTCCCAAGGGGATGATCTGCTAAAGCAACTGATTTATTTCAGTTAAAAGTGAGGTTTTTTTCTTTTTCAGCACATGTGCATTTCTTTCTTTCATTTTTTTTAGACAAATATTGCTATTGATTCGAAGCATGTAGACCTGGGGACCTATTCTGCACTGCTATCTTAACCAAAATCTCAGTTAGAGTACATAGGTATGCAACATACTTTCAAGAATGCATCATATGACCTCTGTTGCCCTACAGCAGCAAAACACATGTCAGTAATTACTTTGTGTCCGTGCCTATATACAGATCAGTATCTGTAGAATTGATAGTCAAGAAATTCCATGTCAATTAAATCACATTAGCTTTTAATTTATTTAGCATTTATTGCTCAAATTGCAGAAGAGGCATGAAAAAGAAACTGGTTTACGAATGTGTCCAGATATCATTCCTAGTTTGCAACCAGCAGAAGGGAAAAAGAGAGATGTTAAAGGTTTCTAAAGACAAATTATTCAGCCTTAATTCCAGCGCTATTTCAAGCTCCTAATTCAATGACATCTGAAATTCTTTGAGATTCCATCCAGAAAGAAACTGAATATTAACCAGGGAGCTTCTAGGGTAATCCTTAGCTTACCTACTTTTTCCTAGCTTAAATGGATGTGTCTGGTTCAAGCTACATTCTCTCTACTGGCAATGGAGAATGTTTCTCAAAGGTTCATCCCATTTGAATGGTGTATTTATGTCTTTATTGACAAGAGCTAGATGCAATCAGATGAGCAACTTGAAACGGCTACCTAACTTTTAGACAGCTGGGCTTAAGTGAGATGAATTACTCAGTCATAGGTAATCAATGGAAGGTACTATGCAGATGGACTTTAAGATCACATTGCAGTTATGTGTAAAAAATGTAGAACTACTCTGATTTCAGATTATCTAGCTCTGTGATTTATTCACTGTACACTGCCCTTTCTGCAGATACTTTTAAAGTGTCAGAGATATTTTTTTTCCTGACACTTTAAAAAATATATTAGATTAAATTACTCACTATTTCTTTCCAGCTTGATTTAATTTATGTTCTGCAAGCTCAACATCTTAGCCTGTAAAGCAATATAATTGTATTATAACAATATTACTTGTATTTAACCTACTTAAAAAAAATAGCACAAGGTTGCCAATTAAAATTATAATATAGCACTGCTAAGAAAGTTATAAGGACCTCCAGCAAAGAGCACAGTAATTCAGGATCTCTCCTTGCAAAATTGTAATTTACCTTCTATACCACTAA
This sequence comes from Psittacus erithacus, assembly GCA_009867235.2. Taxonomy (NCBI): domain Eukaryota; kingdom Metazoa; phylum Chordata; class Aves; order Psittaciformes; family Psittacidae; genus Psittacus; species Psittacus erithacus. The sequence continues at coordinate 20,898 of WYDI02018713.1, forward strand.
AAAAAGACGCAAGTCTTAAAGGAGATATAAGCAAAATTTTCTTCTACTTTACAGCCTATTTGGGATTTATATAAGTAATATTTTATATTGAATGTAACTTTGCATTTGTTTTTCCAAGATGGTGATATTCACACCACTGCCAGTGAAGCTGAAAATGAAATTAATTGATGTATAATGCTAACTTTATTTGCTCACCCACTTTTAAAATATTAATGCAAAATAGTGTCTTGAATGCAATTTTTATATGCTTTATAAAAAAATCTTGCTGCATATGTGTTTTTCTATATCAAGTGGAAGAACTTTCTGTTGAAGTTTTCAGTGAATCAAGATTATTATAGAAGTCTTACACTCTGCGCTTATAAAATGCTGATAGGTATGGTACTGTGATAAGAAGATACTTCAGCTGTATTATTCTTAAACCTGAAGACTAGGCCATACCTGTCAATGGTATCTAATGTAGTGCAAAAAAAGTTTCACAAATGCTTTGAGCCTGAGCAGTTGCCCAAAAATGATTTTGACTGTGCTTCATACTTTTTTTATCCCTATGTTTTTTATTCCTTAATACCAGAATAATTGTGGAGCTGCATAGTGAATATATGGAGCAAATACAGATTGCAATAACCATTCAATTAGCTATGTCTTATGCTGAATTGGTTTAAACTGAGGTCAGTTCACCCACCCCAATTTCAGAGTCATAGTCTTATAAATATGGTGTAGGGCACAGGGTCAGGGAAGGGAGATAAGATGGGGTGGAGAAACAAGAATGAACAGCTGGGTCCACTCCCCTATTTGGCAATGTTGACTTATGAAGATTCAATGTTTATGAAAAGAGCATCATGGGCACCTGAACAGTTAAATGTTAATAACTGTAAAATGGTTAATATGCGCATGTTTAGTGCTGTTGGTTAATTTTCCTTCAAGCTAAATAATTTTATATAATTTTACAATAATCTGGTAAAAGCAATATGAACAGCCAGTGAGTAAATAATCTTGCACAAATGTTAAAAAATAGCAGGTTTAGAACAGACCTGAAGGATTTTAACATATCAAATCACATGGACATTTTGTTTAAATGGCACCTGCTGTTTTCAATATCTGAATGCTTTCAATGAAGACATCAGCAGAGTAAGCAATGATGCATCTAGTGAGACTGTACACTCAAAGATGAAGGGTATCTGGAAGTAGAACAATAGCAGAATGTAAGTAGATATGCTAAAGGGTATAATGTCACTGGCTGGAAGCTGTTTGGGTAGCAAATGCTGCAAGTTTTATGAATGGCTTTCAGGAGCCAATTGTATAAAATAAACCTTATGTAAGCCACACTGAAGCTTGGGAATAGACTTGTAAAATATTTTGTGCTCTCTCCTTTAGGATCATATGGTAGGTCTAGGACTAGATTTGAATCTAAAAGGGATTGGTCTTAGTAGAGCAGTACAGAAACTTTCTGAATTAATTTTTGACCTTAGAAGAGCATATCTTTCAGAGGTAAAAATAAATACATTCATGAATGCAATGATGGAGAAGCCAGCTTGACATGTCATTCCAGTAGCTAGTTATTCACATTTCTAAAAGTGCAAACAAACCTACTGTGAAATTATCTGTCTTCAACTTCCAGCCTCTGGATCCTTTCACCCTTTTTAGGCCAATTTGAGAACTCATTCTGTCCCATTCAGCTGTTTAGACACTATGATCAAACCATCCACTAAATTTCTTGGCATTAGCATGAACAGATATTTCCTAGAACTTTTTCCTACTAGGAATGTTGTTTTATTCTTTTTTCATAGTTATGGTAAAGACCAGCTTTAGGCATTGGGAAAGCAGGTATGGCAGGCGTCTGATGTGAGCAAAATGCCTCCAGAATGGACACTTGTGGCTTTGGCTGCTTACTTTGTCTCTGCAGGATGAGACAGGAGACAAATTACTTGAAGAGTGAAACTTTCTGGAGAGTCCAAATGTCAATTTTCCATTCAAAACTTCTCCTAACACCCTAACAGCAAAAACTTCAATGACTGTAGATGCCAAAATATTTTGCCAAAAATATCAACACTAATAAAAGGCATTTCATTCAAGACTTATAAATTATTTTACTAGCAATCACACTCAATTCACATCCATACGGGAACTAAGTCATCACTTGCATAAAGTCAAAGTGCTATTCAGAAAGATTTGGAAATAGAAACAAACCTCTTTGTTCATCAGAGAATGCATCAAGTGTGTTCTATGGTTTACATATTTATTTAAAGTACATGTGAATTTTTTAAAAGTTCATTTCTCATTTAAATATTAAAATCATTATTTGGTATGAATTCACACAAATTATGGCATCTAAAACTTAAAATGCCCCAGAGAAAAATGCCCACAAATATTCAAAAAGAACTCTTTAACCATCATTCAAATGACAGAATTGGTTTGGTTTTGGTTTTTTTTCACTTCTGCTCATGTTGTTTTTATTTACTTTGAAACATTCAAAAGTAAGTTGGACAGCTGTGATTGTATCACCAGGTCCTTGGCATCAATAGAGCGAATAGGTCTGATATTAGTGAATGAATGAACATGTACTTGCAGACATCCACTGTCCTAATTTGATGAAGCTGAAGTAGTGGGTTTGCTCAGCAGCTGTTCATATGCACCATTAGTGCCTTTTGCACTATTATAATGTACTTTAATATACAGTATGATAATAAAAGGACAGAACAGCAGCAGAGCTGAACCTTAAGGAGCCAAAATGTGAAAAGAGTATGCAATATAGTAATACAATAACCAGAAGTATTTATTTGATTTCCGTCAGCTTAAAATGAATAGCGTTGTGCAATATGATTGCAGTTTGGTTTCCAATAAAGATCTTCAGTCAAGCAAGATGCTGCATTTGTTTAATGTGGCAAAAGAAATGTAAATTAGAAGGTTGATGCTGCATTATGACAGTTGTATGACATTGCTAGGAATGTGTGCACGTGACTAAAGTGATTCGGCACCCATTAATGGCTTTCCAAAGCCAATCCAAAATATAATGTTATTGACTTTGAGAAAGAGCTACTCTTACTCTCTACTTTGTGCAGTCTGTCACCATCTCAGCTATTGATTTAATTTACTCCACTGGTTTATCCTGCTTAACCACAGTAATCCCAAACCTGCTTACTCCTACATGTCTTTCTCCCATTTCTAATGAAGTTTTGCTGAATGCATGTGCTGAATGAGCCACTGTTTGCTTTTCATCAAAAGCGTAAAACTGCTACTCATGCCTTTGTAATATCAGCAGTAGAGAAACACTCAACGAAAGACCTCATAAATACTAGACTTATGCCCAAGACACCAAGGGTCAAGGTAGCACCCCTCTTGCACCAGTTCACACTGCTCAGCTGCTGAGCTACTCATTCCTGGTGTTAGATTTTGCTTCCTGGATCATCCTATGTCATCTCCTTTCCAGAAACTTGTCCCAGCCAAGGTGGGAATGGGGGGATGCATAGAACTATGATGTCTGTCCCATGTAACTAGATTAAAATTTGTAAGCTTTTATGTTCTAAGGTTTTCTGCAAGCACCTATGGCAAATGGTTTGCATATACTTCACATTGACAATAACCGAGAAGAACTATCTAACACAGAACTGTTTTATTTTGATAATAAAGTTTGAAGAGAAATGTTCAGATTAGAAGGCTGTGCTTAATTTAAGAGATCATACATGAGTGGTGTTGAAAAGAAATGACTAGGAAGGTGCTCTGCATTGGAAAGGGTAGATAAGGGGAGTTCAAAATGAGGCAGCTTGCTTATCAAGACCAGTTGCATACTGCTATATGGTTTGTGTTATTCTGAAGTCTTGGATATCAAAACAATCTGTTTACTATTTTGCAATTTTAGTTAAACCATAATATCAAAATGTAGAAATGCTCTTGCACCATCCCCTCTGTTTAAGTAAAGAGTTAATAGGGGGTAATCCGGGAATTACTAATTTTAAAGTAGTTTCAATTCCTGAGATCATTTAGACATAAAAAAACAGACATTATTTTTGGTCTAGCTGATTGGTGATAAAGATCATGAATAAAACGTGCATACAGACAGATATCTGACAAATTATCCAGAGTAATTTAGGAGATGGATAACTTCATATGATTGTTTAAAAAATGTGTATTTTTGTTGTCAGATGATGGAAAACAACTAAGATTGGATGTGAACAGACAACTCAGAGGGAGGAAGTAGCAAGTGTGAACACGCAGCCTGGGATGTGCTTTCCTGACTAAATTTTCTAATGACACTCAGTAAGATGCCATAAAGCAAGGGCTTTGAAAGGACCGAAGGCCACTCAGGCATTTTTAACGCATGAGATAAACAAAACTACATCGTGCCTCAGGAGAATGCAACATTTCTAGAATGGTATCAGGCTAATCAAAATAACTTATTTGTCTTGAAAAGAGCTGGCACATTATTGCCAGCAGGATGCGAATTTGTGAAACATGCTTGGATTCTATAGCCCCCCCCAAAAAAAAACAAAAAAAAATCCCAAACAAAACCAAATCAAAGCCAAGAAAAAAAATCACAGACATGACTGGCAGTAAATGTCAGAGAACAAGTTGTGTGTTTTGCTTGGGGAAGAGGTTTTGTTTATGCAGGCATTTTCCAATATGTCGCACATGGCTGAATGTTGATTGCCCCATGCAGGCTTAAAATTTTACCCTCACTCAGAGGTCACCTCCCACAGGGCAGTATTCTGCAGCCACCAGCCAGTTTGTAATGAGAATCACCTTTAGCAAATAAAAGTATTTGGAACATTTTAGTAGACAAAGTTGAAAGTTGACCTTCACTTTCTGGATTAATAGCATTTGAATTTAATAGTTATTTTTATCATTGTTATAACCTCTAGTTAAGTGAAAATCTGTTCAGCTTAATTTTCTGTCCATATTTAGGATTGACTTTCTAAAAAGGCAGTGATTTACAACAAAACAAAATCTACTTTTTGAAACCACAAATTGAAAGCCTTGAGAAAATGGGGAACTTCCCACTTTCTACTTAAAAGAGCTGCCTCAGGCCTTTGGCCATAGGATGCTTCTTTTGGACTTTGGTCTAAAACTAAGATGCCAGTGTGTAAATTAAGCTACAGTATATTCTAGGGCTAGTGTAGTGAGAAAATCAAATTTCTGAAAAATGCCCCAACCCAGAAATCTCCAGACAACCCTAAAATAACTTTTAAAAGTTTTTACCTCTAAAAGAATTTTTAGTTTATCCAAATAAAGATATGCCTGCTCTAGGGGCACTCTCCCACATATTACTCAGGCATTATTTATAGTTCCTGTTTTGTGCATGGAGTTTAGTCACTGTCATGCAAATAGGTAACCAATACCCGGTTTGATGCACACTTGCATCAGAAGCTGCAGTGAAGAAAAATCTGGCCAAAATACAAGCATTTCCCTGGAAACTTAAGTACTTATCTGAAGTTATACCTCTGATCAAACTGAGATCTCAATGGATCATTTTGCTGATCTCTGTTGAACGCGAGTCAGCAGTGCACTCTCGTGGCGACAGGGCTGCGTACCACGCACAGGGACGGGCAACAGCCAACAGGCCCAGGGAAGTGCCCCATCCCTGGAAGTGTTCTAGGTCAGGTCAAACGGGGCCTTGAGCAGCCTGGTCTAGTGGAAGGTGTCTCTTCCCATGACAGGAGGGTTATAAATAGATGGTCTCCAAGGTCTTTTCCAACCCAAACCATTCCGTTATTCCATGATTTTATGACGTGGCTTCTCCCTGCTGCTTTCCTGGTACCCAGGAGGCCACTTTTCATGTACCCAGTCCCAGCTGAAAGCTCAGAACAAAGAGATTATGGGCATAGTGGAGAACGACTTATGAAGACCCACTGATATGATAAGAGAAGCTGTACAGCATACTCTTTGACAACGAGCTGAAGAACTGGACTTCTTGAGCTTCAAGGAAAAGGCTGAGGGAAGAAGCTGTAGCTTTCCTAAATCTGTTTAAAGAAGGGTTATAGAAATTCTGCTACTGAAACCAAATCTGGTTTTGGGTTATTAGTAAAAGAACTGGTACTTCCTTTCTGTGTTTCCCAAAATTTTTAAAGCATACAAAAAAAATCAAAACCAAAATTTTGAGCATATAATAGAAATAGCGTAGTAATTTTGCACATGTAATAGGAGATTGCCTTCTTCATACTCTTAAGACTTTCTAAGTAGCACTGCTAATTAATCAACTGCAGTAAGACACAAAAGATGAGGGTCCTCCCTAACTGACGCTTGCCCATTTAGCTCACAATCCTGATTAGCTATGACATAATGGGACAGATGGTTAAACTGAAAGATTATTTTGGAAAGAATTTTCAGAATGTTTGGACAAACATATGTGCACCAGTAGTCACCTCAAGGTTTGGGGAGTATGACCAATGCCACACTGCCATTTGTGACAGAGCAGGAGTTCAGGAAGAGGAATAACTCTGATGACTTAAATATATATAAATTAATTTTATGTCTGCTTATGTGCTCTGGTTCTCTAGTTTCTATATGTAGGACCATTTCAGTTTTGCCTTCTGTTGCTAACAGCTTCTGAATTATTTTGATGTAATTCTTCGCAGCTTTCAGGTGACAACTTTTTCTCTACTTCAAAAAATACATCTTTGTTTGTTCTTTTGAGCTCCAACTTACTGCTGCCTGTATTCAAGTAAAAAGCCAAATCACATATTTATAAAGCACAGGCTGGAAACTCTGGAATCCTGCTGTGACTGATAAATCTACAGCACTATAATTCACTGGCAGAGGTGCAGCTTCCTTATATTTCATCTAGATGAGTACATTTATCCTCTGCAAATATCCTCTCACTTAATTTTTTTTATTACCTTGTCTCATTCCTAAGGCACAATATCTAAATTTGCACAGAGCTGTATCTGCTAGGAAAATGTCATCTGATGGTGTTTGGCCCATTTTCCACAGTAAAACTCTACTGTTCCTGATGGAAAGAAATAGTTGACTATCTTATCTTAAATTAGACGGTATGGCCTTTCAACCAAGGACTGCCTTGTTCTACCTATTTGTACATCAGTAAGTGAAAAAGAATTGTATTCTATTACTTCAATATGCCTAACTAAATTCATATAGGAAACATAAATAACCACTTAAATTTGGGATTGGTGAGTTATCAGGAGGAGATATATCTGGCTTTAATCCTCAGTCAAAATAATCCAACAAAAAGCACTTCTTATGGCAACATTGTGTAAGCATGTATTGGGATAGGGCTAGAAATAATGGTACTAGATTAATCACTTCTCACTTTCTCATAGCGCAGAGGTCTTTCATTAAATGTCAGCCTTGATCAAGTTTGATGGAGAGCAGCAAGTGAAAAGCCTGATTTCATGAAGACTTTTAGAATACTTAGTAGTATACTACTTTATTATCTTGGCCACCATGTTTGTCATGAAAAAATAATCAGGTTCTGGTTGATATTTGTCTCCAATAAATCTTGATCAAAAGCTGAACTTGCATAAATTTTAATGCCTCACATACTCAATGAGTTAAAGTGCTACACTTCTTTACTTTGGCCTTTTTAATATTCAACAATTTACCTGACTGATCACTTTTGCTTTCCTCAGTTTATAGCTTCATTGAGTTCCCTAGTCATTATCCAAAATATAAGGAGCCCCTGCTCATGGCAAGGTGGTTGGAACTAGATGATCTTAAAGCCCTTTCCAACCCAAACCACTCTATGATTCTATATAAAAATAGAATTTGCATTGGAAAAATTAAACAAAACTTTCAAAATGAAAAGTAGATAAAAAATGAAAGCGTACAGCTTCTTCTGAAGTACCCTCAAGCCGGTGCTGGAAGTCATGTGTCAGAAGGTCTCACGGGCACTAATAAGCAATGAAATGTCAACTTCAAAAGCAAAATAAATAGGTAGAAATTTATCTTCACTGCAGAATTAACTGTAAACATACCTTGAGTATTGCTACCATGTGCATCTTGGATGACAACAATGAGCTATGTGCAGTCTTAAGTGTTGTGCATAAGTGTGACCCTTTGCTTTAAATGTAATCATGATCTGAGTTCAAGGTGATGTATCTGGAAGGAATATATATGACAACTTAATACAGCTCACTACTTTGTAGTATGATTGCTGCATAATGTGAACATGTATCGTGTAATTCAAATGCCATAGCTCTTCTGTACTTTCTCACAATTGCCTATGAGGCTGGCAAAAAGCACCAGGCCTATTTTCTTAAAAACACTCACTACACAACTCAAAGAATAGTTCAGCTTGCTCCAGTGAAAAATTCAAGAGGATATGACCCTCAGGAAACTTGCTGCATTACACAGTTGAGTGCTGTGCAGGAGCCAGTGTTGGCTGACTTGATCAGGAATACTCGATTGTAGAATAAGCCATGCTAACCAAGCAGTGATGATATACATTAAGCAAATTTACAACTTGTTCCTTTCTCCAAACATCTGAAGATATTAGATGAATCAGCTTTGAGAAATTTACAATAAGAAATAGAAGGCTATTTATCTCATATGCTAAATTGAACCAGCATTTTCGTGAGGATAGAATCATAGAATCACAGAATGGTTTGGGTTGGAAGGGACCTTAAAGATTGTATTGTTCCAACCCACTTGCCATGGGCAGGAACACCTTCCACTGGACCAGGTTGCTCAAAGCCTGTCCAGCCTGTCTTTGGACACTTCCAGGGAGAAGCAGATAGTTTCTCTGGGCAACCTGTGCCAGTATCTCACCACTCTCACAGTGAAGAACTTCTTCCTTATATCCAATCTAAATCTATCCTTTTTCAGTTTAAAGCCATTCTGCCTTGTCCTATCACAACTTGTTCTGATAAAAAGTCCCTCTGAAGCCTATACTCTTACCCAATGGATAAAGAACAGTATAGTTACAGGTAGTATAGAGGAATTGCAGGTTTGAGAGGATGAAAAATAATATCTAAAAACATGCTTGCTATTTCATGAAACAGTGTTATGTCTTTTTTGGTTGGTTGGTTGGTTGGTTGGTTCATTTTTCCCCAGACCTTAGTTTTCAGAGGCATCTAACAGTGCATGTGGCACCATCTAGTGGCCTCATAGAAATTAACTCAGATTTTGAGACCATTTTGGCTGCGTATAATCGCATTGGTTTTAGGGACATTTAATGAGTTATCATAGAATCATAGAATAGTTTGGGCTGGAAGGGATCTTCAAAGGTCATCTAGTCCAACCCCCTGCAATAGGTAGGGACATCGTCGACTAGATCAGGTTGCTTAGCACCATACCCAGCCTGGTATTAAATGCCTCCAGGGATGGCGCATCTACTACCTCCTTGGGCAACCTCTCCGGGCAACCTTTTCCACTATTTTAAATAACAAATGGCAAATACAATATGAATAAGCTGCCTCAAGATAATGCTTCTGAGAAAGAACATTTCTCGTCTTCTCCAAATGTATTTTCATCTAAAGCAGAAACATAAGAGCCTTTCACAAGCTAAAAGGAAAAAAGCAGACATATTAATGTATCTTCACCTCCATTATCTGATAACTGTTCATGTAAGTTATAAGGGCTGTGGCAGAAGCTAAGATATAAATGACAGTACAAAACCTGTTGCAAAACTGCAAAAGAAAATCTAATTGCACTAACAATAATAAATAAGCATTTTCCCAAGACAAGTTTCTATTTCATTAGATTTATTTTTTTTGTGCTGAAGTGAAATATGTAAGTCCCTACTTAGAATTTAAAAAAAAAAAAAAGTCTTATTAGCCAGTCCCCTCTGAGTCTACCATTTCAATACGTGCTTATAACACAGGCTTAATACTGATCTTTAAGTTTGCAATTGCCCATTCGACCATCCTGAAAAGGAAGCTGAAATTGCTTCCAGTTGCTGCCAGTTTAGACCAGTTTTAACCAGTATGGCCAATGCACTCCGACTTTCTGGGATTGTTCCCGAGTCAGCAAAGCTTAGTTGTTAATATTATACAAAATAGCTCTTACTTTCTTCCCATCTGTTCATCTGCATTTTACAGGTCACATTTGAATTAATATAAGGTTAAGCAATTATTTTTTCTCTATTTATTTAAACACTCTGTTTTCTCCTGACTTTGTAGTTGGATCTTAAATTCCTTCAATGACTTATTTTTAACCCCGCTTTCAGAAAACTGCCAGGTACTCTTTCATTTCCTTATGATTTTAATGCTTTACCTGCTTTCAACTGAATTTGATATACCATAGAATCATAGAACGGTTTGGGTTGGAAGGGATCTCTAAAGATCACCTAGTCCAATCCTTCTGTCACGAGCCAGGATATCTTTCACTACATTAGGTAGCTCAAAGCAACCACAAGTGACACACAAGTGAGGGGTTTAAAAATCTAGTGGTTGTTGGGTTTTTTAGCGAAGATTTTAATGGATTGAAAATCTTTGCAATCTTCATGTCATTTCAGGAAAGTCATCTGAATTTTTTTATAACATTAACAGTCCTATGAAAATAGACTATTTGTTACCTTTCATCTCCTTTATGTGCATCCAGGTGAAAGTTCCCTTTCATCTTCTCCATCTCTTTCTGCCTTAAAAAGAGCCATCACATCCTTGGGGGTAAGAGGGGGAAGCAAAACAAAACTAATGCAAAATAAGAATAATAACAAAAAAAAAATTACAAAAAAAAAACCCAACAAAAAACCATCAACAACAACAAAACAGAAAACAAAAAAAACAAACAAGAAAAAAAACCCAAACAAATAAAAAACAACACAAAACAACAAAACACCACAAAACCAACTGAAATAAACAACAACCAAACCCAAAACACTCTTGCAGCAGAACTTTGAGTCACATAAAAGCTCCAACTAGGTAGTTAGATGCCATCAACACTAATGAAATATAGTCATTAAACAAACAGACTCTATCAGGAAACCCTGTCAATGGTATTGAGAACATCTATTGAGAACCCTTGAGAATTAGGTTCCATTTTTTTGGTGCGGCATGTGTGTTGCAATGTAGGCACAATTCTAGTTTCAGTGCTGAAGCAGTCAGCTGAATTTTCACAGGTATGTAATGCTGTTTCTGGAATTATCAACTTTACAATAAAACTGAAAAATTGCTATTTTAGAGAGGAAATTATTGTGAGCAAAGATCCCTTTGCATGTAGCGATTGGCTGATTTGAAGCCTCGTTTATATCTGTTAAATTAGGAAGCTGCAAGGATCGCTAACAATAATCAAATGAATGACCAGAATGATCAAACCCGCTGCTGTTTGGGAGTTACAGTCCTAAATGCTGTGTGGTTGTTGTGGGTTAATCCCAGTCATTCAGCTCATCCTCACACAGCTGCTCGCTCACTCCCAGTGAGAGGGAGACAATTTGAAGGATAAAAGTGAGAAAACTTGTGCATTGAGATAAAGACAGTTTAATAGGGAAAGCAAAAGTTGGGAGTGCAAGCAAAGTAAAATAAGAATTCATTCACTACTTCCCATCAGCAGGCAGGTGTTTAGCCGTTTCTAGGAATGCAGTGCTCCATTGCATATAACTTGGGAAGACAAACATTGCGACTCAGAACGTCTCCTCCTTCCTCCTTCTTCCCCCAGGTTTTATTGTTGAGCAGGGTGTTGTAAAATACAGAATATCTATTTGGTCAGATGGGGTCAGCTGACCCTGCTATGTCACTTCCCTGCTTCTTGTGAACCCCAGCCTACTTACTGGTGGGGCACTGTGAGAAGCAGGGAAGATCTTGGTGATGTGCAAGCGCTGCTCAGAAATAGCTAAAATGTCCCTGTGTTATCAATGCTGTTTTAATCACAAACTAGAAACACAGTTCCATACCATGAAGAAACTGAACTCTCAGTCAAAACCAGTACAGTGGTACAGAAATCAATGCAATGGTTTTGTCACGGTCAGACTCAAGGTTTCACAGCAGTGAATCAACATTAATGAGAATAAAATAACAAACACCTGCTTGGACTTTCTGACCCAATGTAGCATGAATGCTTGAGAGAAGGGGTATGAAGGGAAAAGCAGTCATTCTCCAGCTCCATCCTGGGATATTTCAAGACCTCCTTTGTCTACCAGCAGGAGGATGAGGGAAAACCAAGGCAGAGAGTGGGGTAAGTTTGCTCATTATTGAGACTGTGAAGATAGTATAATCTCAGCCCACCAAGTGGTGCCTGGGGGAGCTGCTCTGCTACCACTGTGATTTTCATATCTCTTTGCTGCTGCCTTTGGCAATTGCCTACTTGGTCTGGACCTACAGCTGCCTCCTGCTTGACAGATATGTTCCATATGAATCACATGCTGGGTTTAGAAATTTAATTTGGGAGCTGTCTCGCTGTTGACAATACTTTTGGGTTATAATACAAGTTTTAAAAAGAATTACTTATTTTGAATTATTATCAAATTAAAAAGCTAGTCTATTTTTTTTTATATATATGTATATATTATATACCACTAACAGAGCATATGCCACAAGAAATGAGTGCTCATAGTGTACGACTCTTGGTTAAGGGGCACTGAGGCGCCCATCTGCCAGCCTGACAGGGAGTTACGAGAGTTTTGCTTCCTTCTGAGAGCTAAGGTCCAAGACGCTGCTGAAAGGGTGACACAATTAGCAAGAGCACAGGCTACTATGCACTGCTACTCTTTCATGTGGGCATGATTGAAACTGCAAGCCAGAACCTGTGCAGAACTTGTGGCTGATGCTGTCATGGGTGTTTTGGCTTTTGTGACAATGGGACATTCTTCAGTGAATATAGCCTGTTCGGGAGGGACAGAATCCACCTGTGTAGAAGAGTCAAGGGAATCTTTGGCATCAGACTGGCCTACTTGGTGAGGTGGGCACTAAACTGAAAGACTCGGAGGTCAAGGTCCAAAGTGGCAGTGCTCATGGCATTGCAATCAACTGGGGAATAAACCAGGCCAACCAAAGCAGCAACAAATGTTCCTTAGCTGCCTCCAAGAAAAGAACAAGAAGACCAATCACCTCAAGTGCACTTATGTTAATGCACACAACCTGGAGGACAAACAGGAGAAATAGGAGCTCCATGCCCAGTCAAAAAATTGTGTTTGCCTAAAAGTAATTGACTGTAAAAAAACCACCCAACTGGGAATTAGAAGCCATTTCGTATCAAAAGACAGGATTTGAAGGAAGTGATCCCACCCCTCTACTCTGCTCTTATGAGACCTCACATGAAGTATCGTGCACATTTCTGGTGTCCTCAACATAAAAAGGGCATGGAACTGTTGGAACAAGTCCAGAGGAACGCCACGAGGATGATCAGGGGACTGGCTCACATCCCATATAAAGACAGGCTGAGAAAATTGGGGCTTTTCAGCCTGGAGAAGCGAAGGATGCATGGAGACCTCATAGCAGCCTTTCAGTATCTGAAGGGGGGCTATAAAGATGCTGGAGAGGGACTCTTCATTAGGGACTGTAGTGATAGGACAAGGAGTGATGGCTTCAAACTTAGGGGAAGTTTAGATTGGATATAAGGAAGAAGTTCTTTACTGTGAGGGTGGTGAGGCACTGGAATGGCTTGCCCAAGGAAGTTGTGAATGCTCCATCCCTGGCAGTGTTTAAGGCCAGGCTGGATAGAGCCTTGGTGTCATGGTTTAAGCCCATCTGGTAACTCAGAACCATGCAGCTGCTCTCACTCCCCCCCCCTTCCCACTTCATCCCCCCAGCCCCTGGAGGGATGGGGAGGAGAATCGAAAGAATGTAACTCCCACAGGTTGAGATAAGAGCTAAGGTATAACTCTTATATATAAGGTATAACAGTAACTAAGGTATAACACAAACCACTGCTGCTGCCATCAATAATAACAATGATAAGGGAAATAACAAGGGAAGAGAATACAAGCGCTCACCACCCGCCAACCGATACCCAGCCGAACTGGGCAGTGA
>WYDI02018715.1:0-75283 GCA_009867235.2 Psittacus erithacus
GGGAAGGGACTCTTCATTAGGGACTGTAGTGATAGGACAAGGGGTAATGGGTTCAAACTTAAACAGGGGAAGTTCAGGTTTGACATAAAGGAAGAAGTTTTTTACTGTAAGGGTGGTGAAGCACTGGAATGGGTTGCCCAAGGAAGTTGTGAATGCTCCATCCCTGATGGTGTTCAAGGCTAGGTTGGACAGAGCCTTGGGTGGCATAGTTTGTTGCGAGGTGTCCCTGTCCATGGCAGGGGAGTTGGAACTAAATTATCTTAAGGTCCTTTCCAACCCTAACTATTCTATGATTCTATAAGAAGTTCTTTACTGTGAGGGTGATGAGGCACTGGAATGGGTTGCCGAGTGAAGTTGTGAATGCTCCATCCCTGGCGGTGTTCAAGGCAGCGCTGGACAGAGCCTTGTGTGGCAGTTTAGTGTGAGGTGTCCTTGCCTATAGCAGGGGGGTTAGAACTTGATGATCTTAAGTTTCTTTCCAACCCTAACCATTCTATGATCCCATGATTCTATGAGCAGTAAAAAAAACAAACCCACCCCTTGAGAGTTAAAGGCTATACGTATATTTTTTAATATCCGTTGTGGCTTAAGCCCAGTATATAGCTAAACCCCACAAAGGGTTTACTTACTCCCCTTTAGTGGTATGGGGTGAAGAATTGGAAAGGTAGAAATAAGATAACTCATAGGTTGAGATAAAGACATTTTAATAGATGAAGTTGCACATGCAATCAAAGCAAAGTAAGGAATTAACTCAGTCCTTCCCTTTGACAGACAGGTGTTCAGCAACTTCCCGGAAAGCAGGGCTCTGTCATATGTAGTGGTCACTGAGGAAGACAAATGCCATAACTCTGAATGTCCCACAGTTTTTCCTTCTTCCCCTAGATTTTATTGCTGAGCCTGACACCATATGGTATGGGATATTCCTTTGGTCAGCTGGGGTTATCTGTCCCAGCTGTGTTGCCTTCCAGCTTCCTGTGCAAGCTGAGCTTGCTCACGGATTGGACAGCATCAGAAGAAGAAAAGGTCCTGGTGCTGGTTAGGACTGCTCACCAGAAATAAAACATCCTGGTATTATCAATGCAAATCCAAAACATAGCACCATGCAAGCTACTATGAAGAAAAATTAACTCTATCGCAGCCAAAACCAGCACAATACCCAAAACCTGAGTAAAACGAGACACGAAGAATCAGGATGCATACAGTATTAAGACATAATTTGTTTCAATCAGTTTTTATCTTTTTAATGTAACTAGTGAAGCTATGCGACTCTATTAATCTCACAGAAAATACTTTAGTCCAGAGGTCTTTTTTCTTAATGTTGAATGTTCTGGGCATCACTGTCTGTCTGTATGTTACTTTTATCTGTTCAGTGCTTAGCACAATAGGCTAATAACACAGAACAATAGGCTAAGTATACAGAGCAGAAAATTCATATTTAGCAAGATCAAGACAAAATTATTAATCATGGGCACTACTGTCTTTCTGATAGAAGCATGTATGATACCTGAAAAGGAACTGTTGTAGTTAGAGCCTTGGCTTGCACATCTTTTTTTTTCCAGAAAAAAACCCTATTATTTTTATAGCCCCATAAGCTATTATTTTTATAGCCTCATATAGACTTCTGTTTGAGAGTATGTGATGCATTATATTTTTATTTTTTTATACTATTGTCATTATATTTATATTTTATTTATTTTATTGTCAAAATTGTACATGAAGTTCCAAATACATTCATTTTCAAGGAGATGTTTCAAATAATTTTAGTGCCAAACAATGTTCAAACACCTTCTGTCAAAGTGGCACCAAACTACAGTGCTCGTCTTCCGCTAATGAGTATTTATTCAGTGATGATTTCATGATGGAAGATGATCAGAACACAATGTATAGTACAATTCTCTACTGTATCCACGCTTTTCTGTGCTCAGGATGAATATGGCTCCTTGACTGGAAAGGGACCACATGGGCCAATACTTTTCAGTCCTGCTCTAGTTTCCTTACTGTTTTGGAGAGTGCACTTGGTCTATGCTAAATCCAGACTTTCCATCTTTCCACAGTACTTTTTTCTCCATTTTACTCTCCCAGTTCTCATTTTCAAGTTGTTTGTTTGTTTATTTTGTGATAAGGTTTTGTTCAGCTCATTTGGGTTTTTTAACTTTGCTGTTGCTAAAATTAAACATATTTCCAAGCTATATAAACAAGCTCCTCTAAGCTTTCTGTCTGTTGAAGGCTGACTATTCCATTCCATTAATTCTTCAAAAGAGCTTCTCCCTAGGTCATCTGTTTTGTTCATTGTACTTCTGGGGATTTTCTGTTGCTCCAAACTACCTTGTTCAGATACCAGAAGAAATTGTTCTCCTAGATATGTCCAATATGCTATCCCAAGTTGAAAAGGTGATCATGCCCATGGTCCCTAATCTGTTAGATCTGTGATAGCACTGCCAGTGTGGTAAATTCCACATAAATTGTGGTACTAAGTTTTCAAAACACATAAATTTAACAAAGAAAAAGCATATATTAATGCCTGCAAGATAAAACAAATCTGATAACTGATAAAATATTTTATGAAATACTAATTAATTGATTTGAAGGCCCCACACTCTGCAAGTTAAACAGAAAACAGAATTCAAACCAAATGGTGGTGAAGAGCTCAATGACTTGGATAACCCTGTTCAGACAGCATAATATATGACTTATCTTGAGTTTTTTAGCCTGATTGCCATATATATAATAAAATACTCTAGATATTTATTGTTATACTTCCCTGTTTCTCTTGTAATTTAAGAGTATCAAGTAGTCTTAATTTACACTATTGAGAGCTGAAGAGAAAAAATAAATGTCATGTAGTCACCCATCTGCTGTCTGTAAATGTTTTCAACACCATAGTTTGTCTTCAATGTTTTGATGCCAAAGGCACTGAACATTGTGCTAGGCCATGCACTGCTGCCTGAAGCCTGAAACTTCTGATGTATGTTCTGATATATCCAAGTGCTGTCTTCTCAGCCCAATCTTTCTCCAAAAGAGTGAGTAAAAAAGCCATGTCAACATAGCTGGGAAGTTTCCAAGCTTTAGAAAAAAATGAAAATTTAGAAAAATTTTTTAGAAAAAAAATGCAGGTGATGAAAGCCGAGGCTTGCAATAATGCACAATAAATCAATCTTTATTCCTGGCCATATGTGTATTTACTTAAACTAGAGATTTCAGAGGAAATCTTGATGGCCATACTCCCTGAAATACTACTAATCTCATGGTCAGCAAGGTTGGAAGTTCTAAGATGTACTTTGCCTGCCTTGGTACCAAAACCTTCTAAATCAAGCAAGTGCTTGACTAGTCATGTGTTTGGGTACTCTTTCATCATGGAAAACAAAAAAAGTGTGCTGTCCTGCAAAAATCTTTCCTGATAAAGCCTTTATCAAGAACATAGCAAAGATGTTCAATTTTTACAAACCTGCATTTGCCGGAGTAAAACATGAGTGTCCATTGAAACAATTCCCTGATATTAATTTACATGTTTCAGATTAAGCAGGCAGTTTTCACAACCTGTGGTGTTAGTTCTCCTAAGGAGGAAACAAAGGACTGACTTTATTCAGGGAAGAAGCCTACTCAGAAAAAACAGTCACTTTTTCATTTAAGTGATTATTAAATTATGAATTTTCAGGAATTCCATTAAAAAAATCCCTTGGGCAAATATGCAGCAACTGTAATACTGATACTAATACTTGACTAATGGTTCAAAAATTAAATTAAATTAATAAAATTCCTCTTTCTACAAGCTTCAAGGATTTCAGCAGGATCTTGATGAAATTTTAATTTGTAATGCATTTTAAATACTGATGTTTAGACTAATTTAATTTTATTAGTGCCAGAATATGAAAATAATTTAAAAGGAAGATTAATTACTTTTTCTAGTATGTCTAATATTTGTTAAATGTAAATGTTATTAAAGTTACTTGAATTGCTTAAGCAGGATATAAATTGCCCACATTTGACTTGAAATATCACTGCTTCTCACATTGCTAATTTCTTGCAAAAGATCATGAAAGGATAATGCCATAACTATTCAGTTACAATGATTGGTAATTTCAGTGTATAGTCTACCATGACTGGCCCTTATTGGGACTGATGCTATTTAACTTGCTGGCAACATGGACAGTGAAATTGATGCACCCTCAACAAGTTTGCTGGTGACACCAAGCTGTGTGATGCAGTTGACACACCGGGGGGAACAGATGAGATCCAGATGGACCTTGACAGACTGGAGAGGCGGTCCAGTGCAAACCTCATGAAGTTCAACCAGGCCAAGTGCAAGGTCCAGCACATGAGCTGGGGCAATACCAAGCGCAAATAGAGGCTTGGTGGAGAACGCGTTGAAAGCAGCCCTGAGGAGAAGGTCTGGCAGTGTTGGTTAATGAGAAACTAAACATGAGCTAGCACTGTGCCCTTGCAACCCAGAAAGCCAACTGTGTCCTGGGCTGCATAAAAAGAAGTGTGGCCAAAAGGTCAAGGTAGGTGATTCTCACCTTTCACCCTACTCGCATGAGACCCCTCCTGCAGCTCTGGGGCTCCCAGCACAAGAGGGACATGGAGCTGTTGGAGTAAGTCCAGAGGAGGCCATGGAGATGATCAGAATGCTGGAGCACCTCTGCTATGAAGATAGGCTGAGAGAGCTGGGCTTTTTCAGCCTGGAGAAGAGAAGGCTCTGAGGAGACCTTAGAGCAGCTTCCACTGCCCAAAGGGGATGACAACGAAACTGGAGAGGGGCTTTTGACAAAGACCTGTAGGGACAGGACAAGGGGGAATGGCTTTAAGTTGACAGAGAGGAGATTTAGATTAGATTATATAGAACAAATTCTCTACTGTGAGGGTGGTGAGACACTGGAAAAGGTTGCCCAAGGAACTTGTGGAATGCTCCATCTCTGGTAGTGTTCAAGGCCAGGCTCAATGGGGGTTTGATCAGCCTGGCCAAGTGGAAGGTATTCCTACCTGTGACCAAGGGCTGGAACTGTATAAGCTTTAAGCTCCCTTCCAGTTCAAGCCATTCCATAATTCTGTGAATTCCAGGGTCCCACTTGTTGGTAGCATTTGTATCTAGCACACACGATAGCTACACATCTACACATGGCAGCCTGTACCTAGTAAATCAAAATCTCTTTATAATGATCCAGTCCTCTGCAGAGTTTGTTATTCTAATAACTAAATTTACATCTCTATCCCTACCCAGTTCTTATCTCAGGAGTTTAGTCATATCGTAGTACCATCTGAGCAGATGCTCCTATAAACTTCTCTCTAAGAAGCAGCATTTTAGCCATGCCTTTATATTTCTTCAAAGTTTGTGTTTTACAATGTTGCTTTGCCAACTTTAAAGTTATTTTTCTGAGCAATACCTACCTGTGTTAAATGGCAGCTTCCATTTCTTCATATCCCTCTCGCCTGTACAATATTTGATTACGTCTTTCATCTACGTTTCAAGCTTCATTGTCTTAGTGTATTCCCCCCTTGCTTATTAGAGGATTCTTTTCAAACTTCTTCATTACTTCATTTCTTCATTTCAAGATGGTCTTATTGATCCTGACAGCTTCACTTCAGAAGTTGATTACTTCCCAAGCACCTAGTAGACTGCATCTGTTCAAAAGAGACTTTTTAAATGCATACCTTCCCAGGTAGTTAGGCATCCCTCAATCTTCCACACAAATATTTTTCTATTCTAATTTGCTGTGGCAGTGGTACATTCCTCTTACTGACTTTTCAGGTTTCCAGAAGGAGCAGCTGAACTCTCTTTCTCACTTCCTGTACTCAAATCCAGAGACACTTGTCTACAATTGAAACCTGTTTACTTCTGCAAAGCACTTCAAAACTTAGTTTTATTATTTAGCTTTTGCTTGTGGTTTCTACTTTTAGTCCACAACTAACAGACTAATGAAATCATAGTAATGTGGTTGTCTTGCAACATTATCAGCTGTAGGCAGCTTACACAACATCTTTTGAAGTGTAGGTAGCTTGGTGACCAGAGATAGTTTAAAGAATTCCAATAAATATATAACAATATCTGTAATAGCAATTTGTTCCAGTGTGAACCTGAAATCAAGCAAATAAAAGGTGTGCTGGTAGTTCACCCATTAATTAGAAACTGGTGAGCTAAGGCTCATAAATTGATTTTTGTTGAAATGTGGCATCATTTTGAACTAGTAGGGAACTAGTTTTTCCTCCTCTCTTCACATGTGAAGTAAATTAAATTATGGGAATTGGTGGGGAGCATAGCTGGAAGAGCTGGCGTTGGCTGACGAAGGGGAAATGCCATGTCATATAACATCTTAGTCAGCAAGCAGTAAAACTGTGGTAATGGAAGAAGAAGGGTGGGGGATTTTCTTTTGAGGTGGCTGTTGCTGAGAGACCAGTTGGGCTTCAGTCTGCTTGTGGTGGTGGTGGGTGATTGCCTTTTTTCCCTCCTTCTTTCATTCACCTAGTAAGCTGTCTTTGTCTTGATCCATGAGTTTTCTTGCTTTTGCTCTTCCTGTTTCCTCCCCCATCCACTGAAGACATTGAAGAGGGAGCAAGACATTAGCTATGTGGGTGAGAGAGGATAAATGTAGGTTCTTTGGAGACTAAGGGAAGCCTACTAGCCTGTTCCAATTTGCATCAAAGAATTAAGAGACTGAGTGAGAAATATTCGGACAGTAAGAAAAAGGGTGAGGATAGCACACTTGAGCATACCAAGTCTGTCTTCCAAGAGGCTGCAAGATCCTTCTGTTTCCAATGAAGGCAGTTGGACTTAAGGGTGCTTATGGGCTTACAGAAGCACTCAGCACAATTGTATGACAAAGCTACACATTTCCTTGAGCTGTGGAGAGAAGCAAGAAATGCATCACTGTCCCTAGAAGTGTTCAAAAGCCATGTAAACGAGGCTCTTAATGACATGGTTTAGCAGTGGACTTGGCAGTCCTGGAGTAACAGTTGGACTTGATGATCTTAAAGGTCTTTTTTAACTCAGTTGATTCTATGATTCTATGAGAGGTTTTTTTGTAAGAAATGTAATGTCACATTTTTCAAGATGATGACAACTTTTTTGTCAGTGAGTTTCCAGAAGATTGTGAAATAAATTTCCTAAACCTTACTCCGTGAACATGTCAACAAACAGATGAATGCAAATAGAAGAATATGCATAAAAATTGTGAATGCTATCAAGGTGGATGTTCCCCTTTTCTTAAGCCTCGTAAGTAACTGTATATTTCACTGTATAAAGAGTGACCTGTTGCCATATTTCAGTGACTTTACATTACAAAAACCTATCATAAAAAGCCCTGAAACATATTCCGTATTTTTGTTTAGTTTTTTTTTTATCGCAAAAGCAAGGAGGGATCATGGTGTGTGAAACAGTTAAATCAAAGCTGGTTTTGTTTTGTTCATTTTTTCTTTAATTTTAATATTAAAATAATGTTGAAAGTAAAGTCAGAGAGGCATTAAAAAAATATATTATTATATTCAGGCACGAACTAAGTTATTGCAAATTGCCATGTAAATATCACTCAACTCTGATGTGTCAGAAAAATAACCCGTGGCACATAGATACTGGTGTGTACATATATATATACATATAAAAAATTATATATATGCATATTAATTGTTCAGTGCTAGCAATAAACCAAAAATTACTTGTAGTTTTTTCCCTAATTATTTTCATATTAAGGACTTCAAGTTTGCAATGCGTGCACACAAAAAGCACTGCTATTTTCTCTCACCAGAAGTTTTACTTAAAACAGTGCTTAACTGCTTTTTTTTGGTTTTGAAAAATATAAGAACCTATGTCTGAAGTTCAGCAAAAGCTACCAAAATTCAAGCTTGCACAAAATATATGCTGACCACTAGTTAGATTGGGGATCTTTAAATTATTCATTTAATCAGAAATTTTCACCTATTTAAAATGTCCCATCATTTCACAGGACATTGTTTCCACAGTATATATTCTCACATTGTCTTGTTTCCTTACCAGAAAATTTTCATTGCACTCCAAGTAGAAAGTAATTCTCTTTGAATGGCAAATACTGCAAATAAGTATTCCTGAAATGCACGTTCTCTAGTAGCCAGTTCTGTATATTTTTAATTAACCTTATCATTGTATATCTAATTATTTCTGACTGCAGTGACCTTATCAGATACTATGATAACATAAATTACATAGTTACACCAGTAATTACTTTCCTCACTGAAAAGTCTAGATTACTTTCTGATCAAATAGTGCAAGATTCAATGGAAGGAAGACAGAGTTGAAACAATACCTAAAGATACCTAACAGACTAAAACTAGACTATCTAAATTGCTAAGAGATATCAGATTTTAAAGAATAGACATTTTAATGTGAAATTGGGCTTCCATTATCCAAAAGCTCTAATCTTTTTGGAATTTTACTGCTAAAGGCATTTCCACTGGTCTAGTACTGTGAGTACAGTTAAATAGTATAAAAATTTGTTTAATCCATGCCATTAAGTCCTTGGAACAAGTACATTTATTTTACATCTCAGTGCCCTTACCATACTGTAAAGACTGGCACTTCCAGTTTGGCAATCCACTACCGCGACCACTTAAATATAGTAAAAACTAAAAGTTAAAGGAAGAGATAGCTAAGCAGACTGAGAAGAATATTTAGATCTAAGACTCAGTCTTCATGAAAAGCAGTGACTGGACTCTTTTTCAGAGAGAAAAGATAGAAATAAATAAAAGGTTTGTATTTTTTTTTCTTCTTCTTTAGTACCAAGATTTTTTTCCACCAACTTTTTAGTGGAAAAGTTTCTTTCTTCAATATCAAGCCACAGAGCTGCACTACCTTCATACAGCTGGAGTATTAAAGCAACAAACTTGAAAGGCAGTTAAATGAAGGAGAGAATACAGTTGCAACTGTCCAGGAATAGTCCTGGAGTCTGAAGAAGCAAAAAATATTGAAAATTTAAAGAAAAAAGAGGTATGATGTAATATCAATGATGTTCATATAAATGAGACAATATCTCATTCTTTTAGAATCTAGTAATAATTTTCAGCATGGACAGAGCTGTCACACAGAAATTCATTCTCTTTAGAGATGACTACAGGCAACAGCACTGCGGAACCATATTCATGTTCAACAGGTGGATCTTCTGTCCTCTCTTCTCCTTGCAAATCACATATATCTATAGCCCACTGTCACACACTGGAAACTTGCTGGAGTGACTGCTTCTTGTTGAGACTTTTTTACCATAACTTTTCAAAAGCCACAGAAACAGGAACTTTCCAAGAGTCAGAGCTTTGGTTGGTTGGTTGGTTTCATAGTTTTGAATTTCTTCCAGGAATATTTACTGTTGACCAAAGGTAAAATTATTTCATTCAATGTTTAAGAACAAGCTACAAAAGGTTATTGCTTATTACTAATACTCTTCAAGGGAATCAGAAAGTCTAAAATGTCATTCTAAATCCATTATTTAAAGCAGACATTTATAAGCTTTCCCCTGATTACCTTTTAAAACAGGCATTGGTTTATAATTGTGCCAGTTCAAAAGTTTAAACATGAAAGCAGCTTTCATATCCTCAGCAGCAGAAACAAAGCAAGGCAGTTGTAATTGGAGACAAGTTGAAAGCAATTGTAGGTTAAAGCACGATACTACTGGAAGCCACAGTTAGCAGCTATATGAATTACAGGGATACTTTTAAAAAAGTGGTTTTTCTGTGTAATGTTTAGTCTTCACACTTTTCCTTTCTGCAGTGATATAAATAAAATCAGTCAGGAACTGACAGAAATAACTAGCACATTACAACTGTGATGAAGATGAACATAATGAAGAGACCAGGTCAATGTAAACTGTGACCTGAGAAAGCTGAAGGGAAGTGTAAGTTTCTAGAAGTTCTTGCTTGCTTGGGTTTTTTTTTAGGCTCACTTCTGAATCTCATCTGTACTGTCGAACTATTTATAAAAATTTACTACTCACTGCTGTTTCAATCTTCTTGAATAAAAGTTGTATTTTCTGACAGTTAATGTTAAGCCATACTTTATGAGAATTTTCTCCATGAATGTGCCACGTTTAAGACCCTTATCACAAACCTGCTGTTCTGCCAAATAGTTGACTGGTTTGGAAATGTCATCATCTTCTTTTTGACAGTCTCAGAATGTACTCCACCCAAGAAATTGTTTATGCCCTCAGCATTCAAATGCTTGACATCACTTTTTTTTGTTCAGGTTATTTTTGTTCAGAGGCTAAACTGCATGCTTTTTCTGTATATTTAATGAAATTCTAAATACAAATACAGTTAACACAAAAGGCAAAGGTGCGATTTGTTTCGTTAAATGGTGATCTGATTTCAGTCATTTCTTCAGTCAATGCCTCATCAGCCTAAGTAATCATCATATGTGGGGGGAAGGGGAAATGGCAGCTTTGTTATGGTGAAACACTACAGTCCTACTGATTAAGAAAAAAAAGTTAATGTAAAAAAAGATACAAATCAGCACATTTTAAAAAGTATGCAAAGACTTGTAGTGGTTTGCTGTTTTGTTTTTAATTTTTAATATAAGCATCTGTAGCCTAACACGATTTTATGAGACAGCTTTAGAACTGTACAGTTACAGCCAACATGAAATCACAGTGATTGGGACCTTGATATAAATAAACTTACTGAACTGATCTATGTTAGAAAAACATAAATAAAATAACTAAAAAAACCCTAAATAACTTGTATTTAACCAGATCAGCGTCATGATGATCCTCTTATTCTGACAAGAATATCAATCCTTAGCACAAAAGCAGGAACCAGCTGGGACTGGAAAATCCCTAAGAAGACTTCTCTTCCAAAACCAGCTCTTTTGTGAAAGTAAGACCTCTCACAGCAACGAAGCTGTGATAAATACCGTAACATCCATTATTGGCTAAAATTGGTAAACATCTACCTAACACATGTAATCCACACACTACCTTTCATTATGTAAGCTAAAGCACTATTAGAATTTATGATATTAATGTGCCTGTTAAAACTCCGAATCTTGTACAAAAGCATGCTTCAGGAACTTCCTTGGCACGTTTCGCAGTTTAGTGAGTAAATTGCATAAAGGCTACTGATTTTTCCACTCTTTCTTATTTAAGTTTACACGCAGTTCTGTAGTAACTTCTACATTAAAAGCCAGAAAACAAAATACTTTCTTTCTAGTTTATAGCCCTTTAACCATGAAAAAAAAATATTTTAACATGCTTGAGGTTTGTGCTGTGAGACCACTTAGGGTGCCACACCATCACTTTGAAATGGGAAAAGGGTTTTTTAAAGTTTCTTTCCTGACTACAGTCAGCTTAGTTGTGCGATGAGCGTTATTCAGAGTGCCAAGGAAGTCTGACTTGCAGGGACAGAATGGCAGAAGGAGCACAGCAGTGCAACTTTTCGTCTAGCCTTACATGGGCAGTAGACAGACACAATAAAACGATCCCACCATGGACATAAGACAGACTGGATGGCAATATGGTGCTCCCTAGGTGTGCTTGAGATCCAAGGGATGATTTCTTCTGTAAAACATCAGGCCAGCTGTAAAACATAGATTAGGGAAGTATGCACAATCCAAAGCTTGCTTCCTGCAGAACTAGGGCTACAAAACCTGCATATACAAGAGACCTGAAAATCCTCAGCACTGTGTGTTTCAGTTTATTAAGTCAATTCTACAAAGGTAGCTTTTGAGACTATCATGTTGTTTGCTTTGCAAGATAAGAGAAAAAAGAAAAAAAAAAGTCATGATGATTTTAAGCCAAAAGAATTAAAAGAATTAATTTAGAAAAAAAATATTCAAGGGTGTGCTAAGAGAAGGACTACCAGAAACCAAATATTAAACAGCTAATACTATTCTTTATCACATTACGGTATTTTTGTGGCACAAATGTTCCTCTGAATATCAGGTATTTCTTAATCATAAGAAAAATAGAACTGGTCTTCACCTTCATTCTTCACAGGAGCATGTTAACATCATTGCTTCTCATTTCCGTCTGATTACAAAAGCATAAGTGAAAAAGTGACATTTGATTGCAAGTTTACTATACACCCTGTACTACAGTTCATATCTGTCTCCACACATACTCATATCAAGTTATTTAGAGTATTTTGAAGAAACACTGCACAGTGGCAGTTAATTTCTGGTTTTCTATTGCCTGAATAATCACTGTATTCCTAACCAACGGAGAAAAAGCAACAGAGGTTCAAGGAACATTTCCAAAGAAAAGGAATTACTGGTCTCATTTGTTTTGGAAAATGCTTATTTTTTAAGAATTTAGCCTTACAGCAAACACTTTGAGCAAATGCTTTGAACAATCATTCACATCATCACCCATTACTCAAATGGTATAGGCTAAAGCTGATGAAGCAAGACATCTTCTTTAATCAGCCTGTTTTCACTGATAACTACTTTATTATATTAATATTAGAAGAACAGTATACGCCACGCTGAAAACATAATTGTAAGCCAAAATCCATATTTATGCATATATTCCTTTAATACAATATGTATTCCCATTTCCAGCACTTTCTGTTTACTGATTTTTATGATGGCCTCTAATTAAAAGAAAATTACCATTTTGAGTAAATTAGTTACCGTTCAGACTTCTTAGTCCATATTTCACTGAGGTAACTCAAGTGTTACTTACAATAACACTAAACAGTGACTGCTAATCATTAATCTGGGTCCTGTAAGAACTCAGCATAATATGGCAGAAGGTATAATGCTCAGAAGGAACATCTCACCAGGCATAATTCACAATAAAAGAGCTTTCTTTACTATTTGGGTCTTCTTATTACTTCTGCGTTCCCATTCCTTTCAGGTGCAGTTGATCTGATAAAGGTAGTTACTACCTCCAGTCATCCCTTGCTGTTTCTCTTTATTGGACCAATGAAAAGATTCTTCAGTCTGCTGGTTTATTTGCACCTGAGTGATTTTACTAAACTTTCAAATGCTACCTCAGTAAGTTTCTTGTTATTCTTCTCAAGTATCTCATAATAGGCATTCATTTCCAGCTATTAGAAATTGTTGCAGTATGGTAGATGCTTGCTGTTTGGTAGTTGCTTGAGATTTTCATTCGATAGAGGACTTGCTAAAACTCATTTTTTGCAACAACGTGAGAACTGTCCTCCTTTTATGTTTTTTTCTGTTTCCCTTCTCTCCTAACTTGTTTTTTCTTTTCTAGTTAACACCCATACTACCAGTACAGGGGGAAAAAAACCCCAAAGAAATGACAACAGAAGGGAGGGTATGGAGATTCTAAATCATTCATTCTCGGCTTAATTTTATTATTTTTTTTTTAAAAGCTGAAGAAAATTGATTAAAATGTTAATGATCTATAAAAGATATTCCAACATCAATGCCTCTGCACTGCAATCCCTAGCAAGCAAGTATCAAGACCAAGGTCTATTGTATTTAGTTTTACCTAGAGGCAGATACCTTCCATGTTTCTCTGCAAACCTTCCATTCCTCAAGATAATTTACAAACTCAAAGTTGAACACTACCTGCCTCAACTAGAAATGCGCTTATGTACCTGTCTGGCATTCTGAAACATTTCTCAGAGAACATAACCTTGACAAGTAATTGTTAGGGCATAATTTGAAAGTTGTATTTATCCAGACACATTTGCAAAGTACAAAATATACGTTGTTAATAATGCAAGAACGGAACTGAAAAGTAACTTGTATACACTTTGCATGCAAGTTTCCTGTAAAACATATTCTCCTCAGAATAGAATGTTTATCTTCCTGTTCAGTCATTAGGTAAGTGACAGTATATTAGTGTTTCTTAGAACAGGTAGTTAAAGGTAAACTATTACTTTTAATTTATGCTCATTTATTTAGTCCTTATTAGTACATGTCAGTAAGTACTGGTACTAGTAATATGTCTCAGCTACATTTTAGATGTAGGATCTGTATCAATTCAGTAATAATGATAATAATATTGATAATATTTTTATAACAGTAATCATATAATAATAGATTTATAAAAATAATCAGATTAATAATAAAAATAAAAACAACCAGAACTAGAAGAAATATAAATTGTCTGCTTTTAAACTAAAATCATTATTTTGAAGAAAACATTTCTTTCATTTATGGATAAGCATTTGTAACAAGAATGAAAAAGAACACTTACGAAAAACTTAATAAAAACTGGGTCTCAGAAAAGATATTTTTTAACATAGATCTACATTCTGACTAGTCTACATCTCTAGTATTGAAAACAGCTGTAAAGAAACAGATATGGAAGACCTAAAAGTTGTAGCACACAACAGTTTTGTCACATTTCATTTAAAAACACAGAATTATTTAGAATTCATGTAATGATTTTGTATCAAGGCTGTGTTCAGGGTAAAAAAAACGAAATGCAGTTTAGGAGTCAAAGACAAAACATATCACACGTCACATTCTCCAGGCATGTCTTTTTTCTGCGTGAAAATTACATCTCAATAGCATAATTTTCTGAATTAATCTAAAATTTGCATTCACTGTGTGAAGCAGCTGCACTGAAGTGTCCCTGATGCACACAATGCCTGTCTGGCCATACATGCATGCTCCTTAATCATTGAGAAAACCTGCTGTGCAAATTTTGGTAGTGTAGTATTTTTCAGAGCCCTTTATGTCACAAAATGAGCCCTTTAAAAAGGAAAATAACAACTGATTGCCAATTGATATTTTTCCATATATAATATCTATAAAGCTGCCACCAAGGCATTCAGTGGCAAGCAAAGCAAATAATAACAATTGGAAATTGCTTTATAAATGACTGAAAATAAATCTGAGTTCTAACACCTTGGGGACAGAACAGAAATAATTATTCATAACTATCAAATCAAATATTAAATGCCTTTTATCTCTTGCCACTGTATCATTGTCACCAGGTTGTTATTTTCCATTGTATCCATGAAAAGTTAGCAGAAGTCTTTAAATTATGAAAAAAGGCAAATTTTTATTTGTGTTCAAATGTCCTTATTGGTGCAGCATAATTTATTTTTTTATTAGTATTTAAACCTCTGTAACTTCTCTGCCAGAAGATTACTGGTAGCAGCAGAGATCACGTTCAACTTGAGGGACTCTCTATAAAAATTACTAGGTCAAAGGTCTCCACCTCACTTATCAGAAATGAATTTAACTTTCCTCACTGGAGAATGTAATTTTCGAGAGCTCAAAATTCTAATTTCTCCTGCTTACTAACGTGAATAAAATGGTTAACTTGAAAACGTGAAACATGCATGCAAAGATGGTCAAGTCACTAAAAGAATGCCAGTTCTTCCTGGCTTGTGTTGTAACCTGACAAACAGAAAGCTCTCAGTTTCTCTGTCAATGATTACTTTCCTTTCACTTTCTTAATTGAACTTACCTGTTGTCTAGAATTTTGCAGATGTGAAAAGAGAAACATCCAATGAAATATATCCTGGCTTTGTAGGATAAATTAGCAGATGGAAAATGTGTGACTGTTGGAAAAGGGCTGTGTTCTCATCTATAAAAAAAACATCTACTTTGAAAGAGGTATATTGATTTCCTGTCTTTCATGGAGAGAACCTAACCTTTTTTGAGCACAGAATACCTCTAATCTCTGCCAATTTTAAAAGTTCAATAGCAAACAAGAAAAGAGAATACTTTGTTTACTCATCAAAAGATGAATCTCTCTAGGTTAATCAGAAACTTCAGCCCAGCCCTAGAGGAAGGTTATTGCTTGATAGTTTGCCCATTACCAGCAGTATTGTGGGATAAATCTAGTCAGTAAATCCATAATGCTACTACACAATGAAATTTATACCTAAATGTATTTCCTACTCATATTTTTTAAATGAAAACAATTATGTTTTCCTATCTTTTACCCCTTGTGCTTTTTATTTGTTATGACTGCACGTTCATTGGGCAGGGGTTTTCTCTCTGTATGAATGTTCACAATAATTAGTATAATATGGATCAAGTTTCTGTTAAAACTAATAGGTCTTAGAACAAAATAATAATTACTCCTTAATCTTTTCTTAAGAATATTAAATTTATGGTTTCTTGAGTAACACTGGTATACCAGTCTTAAGAATAACTGTAGCCCCGGGAGAACTCTTGTACATATGTAGACAAAATTAGTAAATTAACATTTTCATTATGTTTCTTACTTTTTTTTTTCCTCTTTTAACAAAATTAAGTGCTGTAGAACATTGGAACTCCTGGGTATTTGTTGATAAGATCAGACTGATTTATCACAGTAATTATTGGTAGTCTGGGCTTAATTAGATAGGGTGCATCATTTGACATTCTGAAGAAGACACTGTTGTGATTTCCATAGAAGGGAGTTTTCTTTGACTTCTTTGTTTCTTTTAAAATCTTCTTTGCTAAAGACTGGGCCATCACATACTCAAATCTGACACTTTTTATCAAATATGAATGGAAAAAAGCTAGATCTGGTTTCTGGTTGGTTTTTTTAACTTCACATAAAGGCGTAACAGTCATCAGGTTATGCCAGAGGATAATCTTTGTGGAAATCTGACACTGCGTAAGGGCTAAAGCTCATTATCATTCCAGATGTTTTCACCTTTTTAAATGTAAAGGTTATCTGAGGAATTGGTCCACAGGGCTGTTCAGAAGTGATTCACTGTGAATCTCAATTCAGATGTTTCTAGTTCTTTTCTCCAGTAGAAAATGAAGAACTACAGAAAAAATAAATTTTGATAATATGGGGAGCAGGCCAAACCCATCAGATTGACACACTACTGCTAAGTAATTAGTAAATAAAATATTGTTGAAACCTGTTTTTAAAGTTTATTTTCCTAAGTTTTCATGTTTATTCTTGGGATCTTGTACTGAATAACTGTCGTTTTCCATTTCATTCTCATGAAGTGTGGTAAATCCCTCTTAAGGGTTACGCTTCAATTTTTCCTAGTTTCATTGCTTCTTCATTTCACTGACTGTTCCCACAGAGGTGCACACTGGCTGTGAGATGGCACCTTTTTCTTTCTCCATGTCAGAGCATTATTGTCCTGTTTGATTTACACATGATATGACTCAAATAGCCTCTCACCAAGGCAGACATCTCAGTATTCAGTGTACTTCTTCCATGACCTACTGATGCTTGTCTGCTGACATCTCGTAATCTCTTTTTCCTTTGACACATGAGAAATATCAGGTCTTCTCAGCCTCCCAGTCTCTGTGTCAGTCTCTGTCTCTGTCTCTGTCTTTGTCCCTGTCCCTATCTCTATCTCTCCATCTCTGTATTTGCCCCTGGGTCTCTCTAACTCCTTTACCTTCCTATCATTTAAACTCTGCATTAAGAGTGGATATCTTCTACCAAAAGGCTGGCAGTATGCATGTCTCAGCCTTCGGGAATGCTCCAAGATTTAATAGATCACACTTTGCCTTTCCTGCTGCATAATTTATTTTTACTTTGCTTTTAGATGCTGCTATATCAATTTGTTCCTTTTACTTGGCTTTCTGGCTGTCTGACATCATTCCAAGTTTCTCCCTGGACTGAATTTACATAAGCAGCTTTTGGTCATGGGGAGCTGCAGGGGTGGCTTCTCTGAGAAGACACAAAAGCTTCCCCCATATCAGATAAAATCAGTTTCAGCCACCTCCAAGATGGATCTGCCACTGCTCAAAGCTGAGCCCATCAAAAATGCTGGTAGGGCCTCTGTGATAAGATATTTAAGAAAGGATCAAAATACAGTGTAACAGCTGGGAGAAAGAAGTGAGAATATGAGAGAGAAACAGCCCTGCAGACATCAAGGTCAATGAGGATGGAGGAGTAGGGAGTGCCAGAGCAGCCTATGGAGGACTTCAGTGGAGCAGATATCTACACTGCCACTCATGGAGAATCCCGTGATGGAACAAATTAATGTGTCCTGAAGGAAGCTACAGCCCATAGTGAGCTCATGATGGAGCATGTTTTCTGCCAGTAGCTGTGGCCCATGGGGGACCCAGGCCTGAAGGGATGCAACCCGTAATGGGCCCACACTGAAGCAGCTCATATGGGATAGTGTCACTGAAGGACAGTATCCCAAGTAAGGGACCACATGCTGAAGCAGAAGAGTGTGAGGAGGAAGGAGCAGCAGAGACGAAGTGTTATGGACTGACCACAGCCCCCATCCCTTTGTGCTACCTAGGGGGAAGTGGAAAAAGGGGTGGGGGGAAGGGGTGTTTAGTTTTGTGCTTATTTCTCACTATCCTTCTTTCTTACAATTAATTGTCAATGAAAAACTAAATTAATTTTCCCAAATTGAGTCTGTTTTGACAGTAGCTGGCGAGTGATGTCCTTGTAGTTATCTCAACTCATGAGTTTTTCCTCATAATTTCTCCCCTCTGTCCTGTTAATGGAGAGGGAGTGGTAGAGTGGTTTGGTGGGCACCAAGTCTGTCTGTCCCAGAGGCATTTTGACAGTGCCTGTAATAGCATGCCTTTAACTTCTGGTCAGCCTTGAAACGGTCAGGCAGTTGGACTAGATTACCATTGTTGATGCCTTCCAAGTGAAAATATTCTAATATTTCAACATATTCTAATTAGGATCATTTCAGAAGGTGTAAACTGTGACAAATTTAGCATTTTGCAGGAATAAACAGGAATATAAGTTTTTGAGTTTCATTTTCCTTTTTTTTTTTTCTAGGAAATTTCAAATGAAAACTTTTATTTCATCTACTGAATCTCATTTGTATTTCGTCTTGTTTCCATAGCCCTAATAAACAAACTCAGAGAAGACTGGGTAGTTTTTCACCTAGGAAAATCCATTCCTCTTGCTTAGATATCCATCTCGAGAAACTACTGAGAGACTTGCTGCATATTTCTCATGTGCCTTTCTCCTTTTCAGGCTTTTACTTGCAGGAGGTAGTTGAAAAAGTGGGCTGACAGGACAGAAGGTTTTCTACCACCTAGGTGCAAGTTTTGTTGCATTAAGAGATGCCCTCCTTGCCAATTTCCATTTTCAGAAATCAGAAGTTGTAACCTGATGCTGTAATCCCAAAACCTTGGTGCATTCACTGTCAACTAGACTACCATTACCTAGCTCAATAGACAGAGTCTTATTTTCCATCCAATACTAAGAACCACGCAGAATCAAGCAACTAGGAAAAAAAGCACCAGCCTCTTACCATTGCTCCAGCTTTGGGGCATAGCTCAGGAACCTTGTGAAGAGCACTTCAATCGCTTCCCACAACTAGCACATATTCCCAGCTGCTGAGTTCAGGTACTCCAGAGTTGCAATACTGGCAGCTTAGAGCATCAGTAGGTTTGTACGATAGCCATAATGGCACTTTTTGGATGCAGAGTGGACAAGAAGAACCAGTCTGGTGCACTTCAGTTTAAGTTATATATTAGCCTTAGTATAGTAAAGAGACACCGCTGCCTCTCCCTAGCAGGATACTGGAAGCAACTTTTGTATTGATCCCCTTTGCCAGGTGTTCATTAAAGCCAGAGGTATTAAAAGGGGACAGTCAGCATACAGGTCCACATGTTTTGATCTGCATCAGAGAGCTTA
Source organism: Psittacus erithacus (assembly GCA_009867235.2). NCBI lineage: Eukaryota > Metazoa > Chordata > Aves > Psittaciformes > Psittacidae > Psittacus > Psittacus erithacus. The sequence goes on from WYDI02018715.1 coordinate 19,458, forward strand.
ACTGTTCAGCTGCTGCATCCTCTGGTACTCACCTCTGTTAAATGAAAAGTATTTCTAGCTTTATAAAGTAGTAGTAACACCAGTGATGCAATAGGGCTGCTGACTAAAATTCACCGTGGCAGTAACTGGATGGATGCATATAAGATATAAGAGTTTTCTAGTTTTAGTATCAATACATTTAGAGGATATACAAGTAAATGACGCTGACATTTTCCCCTTTCAATTTTAGCATGATGTACCAATCTCTTGACAAATAATTAAGCAATGGGGCATAACAGACATTGTGAAAATAATAATTCCAAATTATTCCATGAAAATGTAATGACGTGTGTCTGATTTCTTTTGTGGGAATGAGGGTAAGGGGGTGAATGTAATTATTTGTACCACCTTTTAACTCAAGCCATTTTGTTAGGTTATTTCTTGCAAGAGACATTTTTCTTGTTGGAAATAAATAAAATAAGGCAGGCAATTTAGCAAGCTGCACAATTATTTTAGCTGAATATGTGATTATGGAAAGTCAGCTCATAATTAGGTGATCTATGATGTGCCAACAAGTCAGAAGCCTTCCAGAGTCTAGATTTTTAATCATCACAGAAGAAATCTTGCATCCTTTAATGCAATTAACAGCACCAATTAATCTCCGAAGAAACACTGTGAGAAAAAGTCAGACATTGCATCTAACAGCTGCCTTTCTTTCTCTCACTTCATGATTACTTCTGGTTGTTTATTGCTGAAGAAAACACAGAAATCCTTGAATTCTACAGCTTTGTCTCTTATCAGATTTAGTATTGCTTGTGCCATTATCACAGCTTTAGGCTGTAATTTAAAAAAAAATGAAATAAAAGAAGTTACACTAACTAGCTGTAAACAAACTTCCATATAGGATAGTCCATAGATCATGTCTATGGGTAACATTTTCTCATCTTGGTTTTGAAGTGTAGATTATCTACTTACAACATCAAAAAGATAAATTAACAAAAGGGAACACTTGTGTTCTGTAGTATTACTAGAATCCAGGCTTATTCATAGATCTTTTCAGACTCCCACAGAACACAGTTGTGATATTTCAACTCATTTTAGTTAATTGTGTTTTTCTTACATGTTACCAGTTCTGTTTTCTGCCTAACATCTGTCATCTGTTGTTACCACACAAGCTGCCATCTGACTTGGGTAGATAAAATTTTGTACTTAAAATATGAGACAAAGAAGAATGAATCACCAGCTATGTACTGAAATTATTATTAAAATATTGGGTTTAAAAGTAACTAGGAAGTCAGAAACAAAATATTCAGCCTGTGAAAGGTGGGAAGCAAAATTAGAAAATAATATGAACAAAAAACAAATCCAAGAGATTTCAAGAAAAGGATAAAGACATAGACAAGGTATCAACGTTATATTGAAGATATTATTAATTCAGCTTCCTCTGCACCCTCTCAAAAGATTTTACTGCTCATTAATCACTACAAACAGAATCTTAAAAAAAGCATCCTGACCTCTTTTTAGGGAAAAAGAAACACAGTAGGCCCACAAGTGAGTCTTTAAAACTAGATAATTAAGCAATTTAGGACAGAGTTCTTTTGATAAATGTGTTAACCTGTTGTTTTAAATTATATATAAACCTCTAGGAAGCAATAGCCCTCCCTATCCATAGCAGGGCAACCACAAATTTTGTCATTCCTGCTGAATTTTGTGATGTACAAATGACAAAGCCATGTCCTGTCTGTTCACCAGGGAAAGGCATTACTTAGAAATTATGTTTGATGTTTTTACTTTAAAAATCTAACACCCCTGGCTGATTCTCTTAGGAATTTCTTGGATAGCTCTTGAATTTGAATATATCCTCTTGTGCAAGTTACACTACAATAAGATTTGGCAAACATAAATGTTAAAGTCTGGCTTTTAAGTCTACTACCCCTGTTAGTTAGGGAAGTTGTATCATTCCCATTCAATGTACACTGATATCTAAAATGCCCTTCCTAGATAGTGAACTCAACCAGCTCATGTTAAGAGCTGAACATGCCTATGAGAAGAGACAAGTTGACCTTTGCAAAAGGCCGTTCAGTACTCTAACCTCCTTAGCAGTACTGGCCCATAGAAAACACTACTCTGAATCCAGCTTTCACATCTGGTAGAGTTCTGGCTTCCACATCCGGAAGAGTTTAGGTATTTAGCTGCAGGCTGCCCTTTCCGCTGTGTGAGCCATTTGATTCAATAAAGCAGCCAGATCTACAGAAATCAGTTTTTCTAGTTTTTCCCATTTAAGGGGTTTCATGTTATACCAATGGCATAAGAGGGTTTTTTAATACTTACTTTAACATGAACTATTAGAAAATAGAAATATTTAAGTATAGCAGGTTTGTGCTTGAAACTCATATTAATAGCTGAAGTAAAATCAGCCAAAATTAAAATTAAAGGAAGACAAAGTAAACTTTAATATTTAAATGTTCAGTTGCAAAATATGAAAAAATTGTAAAAGCAGTTTTTCTGGTTTTTCATAGCCTACTATGAGTGAATGGCTCTTTTGTTTCAAAAAAAGGCTACTCTGAAGCATGGAAAGGCAATCTATAGAAAACAGCTGTGTAGTTTAAACTATAACAAGACCTTCAGAAAGTGCTCTGGATAAATATATCTGAAGTATCTGGAACACTCAAATATACGCATAAATTTACTTAAAAGAATAATTCTAGTTCCATCACACATGTCATCTGTCTAAAATTATTGAGAACAAAAGAGGTTACAAGATTTAACCTCAGAAAATGGAAGCTGGAATATATGGTCAAGGGTCCTGTCTCTGCTTCCTCGTGGCTTCCTGTGCCCCTCCTTACTGGCAGAGCATAAGACCGAAATGTCTTTGATCTTCGTAAGTGCTACTGAGCAAGAACTAAAGCATTGGTGTGTTATCAGCATTGTTCTCAGACTAAAGCCAAAACACAGCCCTGCACCAGCTACTAGGAAGGAGAAAAATAACTGTTAGAGCTGACCCCAGGACATTTCTCTACCAGGCCATGCAATGCTGAGGAAGAGATAAATCTTGAGGATTATATTACCAAAGACATCATGAGGAAACTTGACAGCTGCCTAGACCACTTTTAAGGTGAGTACAGTCCTCAGTCAGGGGGAGAACAGGTGTTGAACACATTTGTAAATAGTTTATATCTACTCTTCAAGCTGACTTCAAACTAAATGGTTTATTTGTTACAGCACAGCTAAAGAACAAAACTCTGAGGAAGTCACACTGCTTCCAGTTTTGGCCAGCCTATATGAACTAGCTCAAGGACATGGTAAATCGTGGTAATCTGGAGCACTTCAGAAATACCTACATATTCAAGGCATGGGGCTGCTCTGAGCTGCTGTCTGCAGCCTTGATCTTTACTGTGCTTCCGTGTCCTGTGTGTGCAGGCCATCAGTGGAAATCACAGCACTGAGCAGTGAACCTGGGACAGGGTGGATGGATAACACGCAATTCTATACAGCTGGCAGAAGAAACAAGAAGAGCTACCTGTCTAACTTCCTCATCTCAAGACTTTGAGATTATGGAGGCTCCATGATTCTGCCACTTAAAATGAAAAGTCAGTTCTGCTCTATAAAGAATAATTCTGCTTTTAGTACCAGGAACTTTAAAACAGAAAACAAGTGACCTCCTTATTTTTCAGGATTTAATGTGGTGGTGTTGTTTTTTCTCAAATAAAAATCCATGAATTCTCTTTGTTAGTAAACATTCACAATGCACTTTTTGTGCCCTGAGGTGAACATTTTAGGATGATAGACATGTCCACAAAGCTGTACACTAATGTTGTGCAATGGCTGTCAATCCAAACAAATCTGAATTTTTCATCAGTGAGCATTAACACACAGCAAATAATGTACACTGTTGTGTAAACACATGATGGCTTTCACTTCCTGAAGGGTTTGGAAACAGCAATAACAATTTATATATTGAACACCATCATGAGAAAATCTAGGAGAACCCTCATGGAAAAATGATATCACCACTAAGCAAGAAATCTTTGCCAGCAAAATAGAAAACACTATGGACACTAGCAGCATCCACCATGGTGCATATATTGTGTAACTACATGAAAGAGTCTGTATGCCTTCACTTCTTTGCTGTCCAAAATTTAGCTCTATCTATTCCAAGCCAAATCAAGCCCAAATGCATTGCAGGGATTGGCTTTGAAATGTGTTCACTAAAGACCAAGATAATCAGTTTTGACAAGAGTGAACTGAGGGACAAATGCACAAGCACTAAGCCAGATCAAGTCGGCAGAATAGGTCACACGAACTAGAGAGTTTTAGTGAGTTCTACCAAGTTGCAGCAACATCAAACATTCTTAATAAGGAAGTAGCTTCAGTTTTGATTTTACCTCTGAATTAAATGAATTTGACCTTTGGTTTCAGTTTCCTTTCTAATTCAAGCAGATGTCCACATTGTTTTGCTCTTCAGTTGTATTCTGGCCAGTTTTGCCCTTGAGTTTAAGCTATGTGATCCTACTAATCTTTACATGAGAGTTATTATGAAGGTGCGTTACTCTGGCAATAATTTGCTTGAACACAGTTTCACTGTTGTTGACAGCATTCTTGAAGGAGCTAACTGGAGCTAGAGGGAAGAAAACAAAAATCAACTTGCATAAGCCTTGCAAGATAACTGACAGAAAAGCTGATTACTTTGGAGTTTTTTAATTAGTATAATCTCCAACAATTGAAGTAAAAAGGTTAACAGAAAAGAAACCCAACCCAAACCAAACCAAACCAAACCAAAAACAAACCAAAAAAAGGCTTCTGTGGATCATTACCTGCCATGCAGATAGAAGAGATGAATACAGATTTTTCAAAAGTGTTCAAGAGTTTGTCTCACACCTACACATTCCACTGACTTTATGAAATCAGGTAGCTCTATTTCTCTTTGTTTAGCTGCAAGAGTTTTCCAGGCTTCCTACATCTTCTTTTTGCTCCCTGTTTTGTTTGAAGGTTGTGAACATATTGTACAGCACAGGATTAGTACCTCCACCACAAATTCAAAGTTTTAAAGATCATTTGCTATCGTTTCATCCTTACATGATGCTTATGTCACTGAATTATCAAAAAATTGAAAGAAAGTTTCGAACAGTAATAGGCTGTAGAATTAGTAAAACAGCAAAGTGGCTGCTGGCAAATCCACTAGTCATCTTCATGTGACTGGTTTCCTTTAAACTCATGATCTTCACTATCGTTCTAGTTTCCCCAAATGTTAATGCTCTACAAGACTGATTTATTTAATTTGTGAAACAGTTTTCATTTCAGGTATGATTGCACCACAATGTAAATGTTTTTTACAAAAATTCAGTTTAGTAACAATTTTCACTGGGCCCAGAATCACAGTCGTAGGCTATGGTTATAGGTGGTGAAATACTGATCAAAGTGTCATAAGGCAATTAAAGCTCCCCATATCTTGTCTTGAAAAGATACCCTCATATGAGAAAAATAGCTTAAGAAAATAAATTAAATCTTCCTGGGATATTTTTTCTTTTTTTTATTTTAGACTGTTTGGTACTTCAGAGCTCTTTTCTAGTAAGACAATAGCAAAATGACAGTACCAGTTTTAAATGAGGTGTAATCAGAAAAATTGCACATAGTTCAGTTAATTCACTTTGTTCAAAGAGCAGAGGAAAGGAAATCCCTACTACATTTTTAATTAGCAAGATTACAAGAATATGATTCCAAACTTTCTTAATTAGATTCCCATTCATCTTTCTCCTCAGGAGCCTTTTACTGAATGTAGCGCTACCAAGAGTCTTCTGTTACAATGTTCACTCCTGAACAGTTTCCACCAACTAGCCAAAAGGCAGGCATTCTGCAAGTAAGCAGCAAATATTATTCCCCTGGAACATGTACATGTCACAACAAAGAAAGACCAGGAGATCTATTCGTCTTTATTTTTTTTTTTAATATAAAACCAAAAAAAACCCCACATTATTCACTTATCGTTAAAAGAACAGGCAAAATGACTCAGCAAACAAGCTAAAACATAGTCAGTAGGACTAACAGAGGGATGGGAAGTCCACAGCGTATATAAATCTGTTGCATTGAGCCTAGCATTCATAAATATCCAATGGCCTTCCTTGAAGACTAGTGCTTACACTACTGTTCTGTTTGAATCAGCTCTACATTACTTTGATTACAGTAATTCATCACTGGGACAATTCACCAAACCCTTACAAAAAAAAAAAAAAAAAAAAAAGGAAAAAGCAACAAAACCCCACCACCACCTTATTTCTATTAATTTATTTCATCAGTTAAATTAGCTTTTGCATGCAATTTTTTTTTGGTGCTAAATTTTCTACATAGTTTATGCACAGCTAAATTGTCTTTCTTTTTAAAAGCAAGCAAACTAGATTCTGAATCACAAGTTTTTAAGCCAAAAACACCCATATTGATAATTTATTCTGTTTCCATAGAAAATAGAGGAGTATGATGACCTTCGCTTGATAATTTCTGACCAAATCCATAACTTCTTTTTAAGACATAACATAGTCATTCAATCTAAATTTTAAGATCTCACTGTATCTTTCGGTGATCCAGTAGCTGATTGCTACAGTGGTGATTATTTATTTTTTTTAATAAGTCCTTGGATAAAATAGATCCAGCCTCTGGAGCTGACCTTTTGCTTCCTGGAAAATTGATTTATTCTATGTATAAAGCTCAGTCAACCTGGTAGTGGCACCTACTAATTTAAGCGTTCAACCAGTGTCTGTTGTCTGCAGTGCTGGGAGAAAAGGTTTTCATATTAGTCACAGCTTCCTAATGATTTGCACTGCAAGTTCTGTTACATAGCTGAGATTTTTCTGCATATGCCTTCTAGAGACTAATTTTAGTTTTCAGTTTTTCCAATCTTTAAACAGAGACAAGCGAAAATGTAGGCTTTCTCTAGAAAGAAGCAGGAGACTTGGTCACCCGGGACATGGAGACGGCTGAGATACTTTGCTTTTTGCTTTGGTCTTCACCAGCAAGAGCTCCAGCCACACTGTCAAAGTCATGGAACACAAAGGAATGCACCGGGAGAATGAAGAACCACTTCCTGTAGGAAAAGATCAGAGATCAGGTTCAAGATCATCTGAGGAACCTAAAGGTGCACAAGTCCATGAGGCCGGAGAAAATGCATCTGTGGGGCCTGAGGAAACTGGTGGATGGAGCTGTCAAGCCATTACTTGTGATATTTGAGACTGCCATTACATTTGGTGGCAGTCCAGTGAAGTTTCTGATGACTGAAAACAGGGGAAATATAACCCGCTTTCTTAAAAAAGTCAGAAAGGAAGATCCACAGAACCACAGGCCAGTCAGTCTCACCTCAATTCCTGGCAAGATCAAGGAGCAAATCCTCCTGGAAACTATGCTAAGGCATAGAGAAAATAAGGAGGTAATTGGTGACAGCCAGCATGGCTTCACTAAAGGCAAATCATCCTGATAAATTTGTTGGCCTTCTGTGACAGGGCCAGAGTGTTGGTGGATAATGGAAAAGCAACTGACATCATCTACCTGGACTTGTGCAAAGTATTTGACATGACATCTTCATCTGGAGAAGAAAAGACTCCAGAAGACCTTAAAGCAGCCTTCCAATACCTAAAAGGGGCCTACAAGAGCACTGGAGAGGGACTTTTTTAAAGGCCATGTACTGATAGGACAGGGTTTGGTTTTAAGCTGAAATAAGGTAGATTTAGATTACCCATTAGGAAGAAATTCTCTACTGTGAGGGTGGTGAGGCCCTGGCACAGGTTGCCCAGAGAAGCTGTGGCTGCCCCATCCTTGACAGTGTTCAAGGCCAGGTTGGATGTGGCTTGGAGCAACCTGGTCTAGTGGAAGGTGTCCCCACCTGCATCAGGGGCTTGGAACCAGAGATGATCTGTATGATCTCTTCCATCACAAACCATTCTATGATTCATAACTAAGACACATTAGAAATATTTATTAAATTTGGAGAGGACATGAAGCATTACAGAACATAAACTATGTCAGATCTCCAAAGGAAACTTTTGCAGGAGAGAAATTGAAACACTTGACTGTTATTGTTGTAGCTGTAAATTATTCGGTCTTCCAATCAGTTTTGTGAGGGTAAGAAAAAGAAATCTAACCTTTCAAGCATGTATTGAGTGCTTAGTTATAAACGTGGAGAGAATAAACAGTGGAAGAGTAGCCAAAGGGGTCCTTTTTCCAGCTTCTTTTTTAGCAAATGTTATATAATGCATCTCTCCCATAGCTATGAAAAGCATTTTCTGTTTCTACTAAATTCATCAGGCCTTGTTTGCAATTCTACTATCTAAAAATGCATAAGATCAAGAGGAACTGTAAGTCTAGGTAATGGACCAGATTGCAAAGGAACAGACATGTTTAAACAGACTTAAAATCTATCAAATTAAATAAAAACATTCATAACTCTGATTAAAAACAAGGCAAGCAATATCGGTTGATACACTTCAGAGAACTTAACCGTGAGCATGTTGTCATTTCTTCATAAATATGCTACACATTACTTCTACAGAAATTATTTTATACACTTGTCATCTGCAAGGCAGAGACTTCTATCCATCGCAGTCAGAGCTCTTAGGGATGAAAGACCTTTTAAAAAGTCATTGCCATGAAATTTGCTTACTTGTCCAGTGTGTATCTTTGTTGCTCATGTTATATCTACCATTTTAAAATTATATATTCACAGTAAATCTGCAGCAAACAGACTACTTGGGTTATTATGAAGACAATGAACAACCACAGTGGAAAACAGATAAACATAAAAAAAGGCCTGAAATACTAAATCTTCTTTTATCTAGAATTCATTGAGTTATGGGAGTTTGGGATAATCTTTACAAACTGAATTTGGGAACTGATGCATGGACATAATTCTCTCATTTTCTTGACATTTTTAATTCAACTCACAGGGAAACAAATACAAGTTCCAGCAGTCTCAGGATAATCTTGATTTCATATAAAGCCATGTCAGCCAGGAATGTGACTCCAGAGACACTGAAAAATGGTTCCTTATATCAGAAGCCCATTCTGTCAATTTCTGATGAAAACAAATCTCACAAAAATAGCTGAAACTTATTTGAAGAGTCATCTAGAGCATATAAAGTGTGTCACATGAAAGGAGGGGGGAGGTTTTCTCAACCCCTTGTGCTTGATTTGTCTATCAACGCACCAGAAAAGCTGAGACCCTTGTGCCTGACCAGTCTGTCAGCATCTCATTATAAGAACCCTCCACAGAACAGTCCTGCTGATCAAGACTATTCAACTGACTTGTTCAGGGAAATTCACCAACAGCATAAGGGAGACCCCTCAGCAGGTCTGTCCATTTGAATATGTTACCCACTGCTTGTAACTGCTAGCACCCATGAAGGACTGACACAGTTTATGGAATTACATTTGTTATTAATACAAAATCATGACAAATTAATATTCAGAGATTGCTGGTGATAGGAACTGTCTGCAAAAACAAGCTTGAAGTGATACACAACCAGCCTATAATCACTAATAACAGCTAGCATGAGTTACTTATTGAGCGCGCACAAGATAATTTTCTTTGTCTGCACTCCACTCTCAGTTCAGTTTATTGCAGCATATGTCAAGGTTGCAGGGCTGCCTGGGGAACTATCATCAGGTAGATTCCATGCATACCAGCCGCATCCCATCCTGGTAGTAGCAACTTCATTTTACCCTAAGGTTTCCTTAGTGTTATAACTTTGGGGGACTGAGAAGAGTTGGTCTCTAATTTCCCTCATTTTCCCACACTGTGTTTAAGACCACTAAGAAAGCTAGTGAGTGAAAGTAGCTCTTCTTCATATTTTTAAATGAAGATACCTGAAATGTCGAAAGAGCTACATCCTTTCTTTTCTTTTCTTGCTTTAGTGAGTTCATTTAATGAAACAGGTATGCAAGACATTATCTTTGATGTATGTTACTGCAGTGACACTGATTTTTTTATACCTTTGTTAATTGACTCCAGAGAGATTTTATGTTTCCTCATGTCATGTGCTAATAGATGAGATCCAGTAAGGGAGAATTCAGATACTAGGAAATTTCAAAACACATTTTTATCAGGTTTATCACAACTTTCCATCATTCACAAGTACTTTTCAGCCTGCTGGTAGTGTTTCAGATTTGACATGTTTTCCAAATTGTCAGATTTTCTGTTTCAGTTTTTGATTCATATAGTTGAAACTGAAGCGGATTACCATCAATGCAGTGAAAATTCTCAGCATTTCAAAACCCTTCTGGATTCAAGTGTGGTTTTGCACTGAAAAGGGCTTTATGGTGTATGGATGTGAGCAAGGGCATGTAACTAGGAGCTATTCTATCTGCAGAACTGGTAGCTGTAGAAAGTTTTCACTGCCAACGTTATATTTTAAGGCACTGCTGCTCTGGAAAACCCTTTAGGTTGGCTGCATGCCTTCAAAGGCACTCAAGCTCAGAAACCCAGGCAATTCACAGAAGAGAAGCTGGAAGAAACTGTAGCAGAAATAATCTTTCTTCAGCCTCCTTAAGCCAAATATCTTCTGTACACTTCATCATTCATTTTAGAGACAAATGCTCTCTTCCAGTGTGTTCACACATACTAGAAAATGACAGTTCAAGAAACATACTAATGTCCTAAAAAGACAGGACAAGGCAGGAAATTCCTGCATGGCCCTTAGTCATGTTGCTCACATTGTCAGTAGCAGTTTCCTCCTACTCCTTTTCTACCTGTCCTTTTCCACCACACTCCTCATACCAGGCTGATGTGCTGTGCCTTAGTAGTCTGACAGGAAGAAATTCTTTAAGTTTCAACTTACATTTTATTTTAGCTAGCAATATATACTCACCTCTTGTTTCATTTAAGAGATTTTTGGAATTATTTTTAGCCTTGGAATTTCTCCCCTTGAAAGTGTTTACAAACAGAAGTATTTGCTCTCTTGTTGTCATTTTGCTAACGAAGCACATCAATGCTTGTAGTTGGTTCCTAGTATAAGGAGATTCTATTCCTCAGTCATCTTACTAGCCACAGTTTTTTCCTTTTATAACAATCTGATTTTAAAAAAATCCAATATCAAAAACCATAGGAAAAATAAAAAAAGGATAATATCAAAATTACTTGCACTTTGATATGCTATAGCCTTATTAATGCACTCTTCAAACTGAATTTGCTAATTAAATGCAACTAGTATGCGTATTTATGTTCACTAGTCAATATTGTATATGACAATCTTGTGATATATAAAGGAACAACTTGCCTTTTTCTTTTTTCAGCTGATGTTATGTTTATGTCTACATAATTTTCTTAAACGAAAAGCACTGCAAAATCACAGATGAGTATTTTTCTTTCTGTAGGCACTGCATATGAGCAATGAAACTCAAGAGCCGCAAATTTGCAAATATGTGTAAGGCTGATGAAATAGAACTATATTGCTTACACATTTTCTGCTGGCCAGATTGGATATTCACAGCTACATTCGTGCAAAGACTAGACTATATTAGCATAAAATTTAAGACATTTTATTTTGTGTAGGAAAGTGGAAGTTCCATTCAATCACTTGACACACTGAATATCAATTTATTACCACTTTATCATGACAATTCATAAGATTTGGCATGGAATCTGGCAATAACTTTCTTTTGCTGTAAGGAAAAATAAAGCGGCATTAAGATTTTGCAGTAAATCTTACAACACCTCTGTAACTTGGCATTTATTGCACATCCTTGCATTGATTGAGCATTTCTACCCCCATATTTCTTTTTCCAAATACTTGCCTATCTCCCATTTTAAAGCAATTAATATTAGAGTCTTTTATTGCATTTGGTGGTTCATTACACATATAATATTGTTACAGTTGCTACACTGAATTTAAGGTTCTGTCAAGATTTTTATACTACAACCTTGTTTTCTTAGATTTATACTTTAAAAAATGATCCTTTGGGGAAGATGCAATGATAGCACAAATTTTCAGCTAACAAAATAGCTATTCTAAAGAAATAATTTTTTCATTTGTTATTTTTAATGCTAAAAAGACTATTTCCAATAAATAGCTGATGGTGCATATATTTTACACTGTTTCTGTCAATAATTAGTTGTTTAATCTCACCTTAGGTTTATGATTCTTGTTCATACTAAATAGCAGACTTTATTTCCACTGATTTCAAGGCTTTCATGCAGAAGAAAATGTATTCTAAGACAGTATCGTGCCCTTAAAGTTAAGAAGAAAAAAAAAAAAAGGTCTAAATAGAGTTAGTGGAAATTAAAATTTAAAATTATACACTAAGTAGTATATGTTGATATTCTAAATAAAGAAAACTTAGATCTGAACAAGCAGTTATTCTTCATGAGTAAGCAAACTGTAATACAGAATTGAAAGACTGAACAGAAAACAAAGATGTACAAAAAAAGTATGGATTTGTCATGGTTTAAGCTTAGTCGTAAATTAGAAAAGCATGTAACCCGCTCGTTTTCACCCCCCACAACCTGTCCTCCCCTCCCCCCTCCCCACTCCCAGAGGGATGGGGAGGAGAATCAAAAGAATGTAACTCCCACGGGTTGAGATAAGAACAGTTCAGTAACTAAGCTATAACACAAACCGCTGCTACCACCAATAATAACAATGATAAGGGAAATAACAAGGGAAGAGAATACAATCGCTCACCACTCGCCGATCAAGCAGAGAGAGCCAGCCCTTCCAGGTATCTCCCGGTTCATATCCTGGACATGACGTGCTATGGTATGGAATACCTCTTTGGCCAGTTTGGGTCAGGTGTCCTGCCTCTGCTTTCTCCTGGCTTTCCCTCCTCCCAGGGCAGAGTATGAGGCTCAGAAAGTTCTTGATAAGTGTAAACATTCTAAGCAGTAGCTACAAACATCGGTATTATCAGTACTGTTCCCAGACCGAAAGTTAGAAACACAGCACTGCACCAGTCACTAAGGATAAAAATGACTGCTACTGCTGAACCCAGGACAGGATTATAAAATGCATTTCTAAGCTCATAAAAAGGTCTCTGTACTTGGGAAACTGGACTTCATTAATCAAAATAAGAAAGTCATGAAACCCAGGGAGAAAGTGATCTACGCCTGAAAAATCATTGCCCCTTTGCTTTGTTGTAATTTTCTATAGTGATAAACTCAGATAGACCAAATATTGAGGTATACACATTGCAAGACAGGATTGGTTAAAAAAAAAAAGTTTGTGAGTTATTTGATATAAAAATAACATCATTTAAACACAAGTATTGTAAAACCATAGAAAAAATATAAAATGTATTTGCATTTCTTTTGTAATTACAAATGTTAATATAAAGAACAAGAAATTAGTTTAAGTAGATTTCTTCATATCAGAATCAAAATCTAAGATGACAATAAAAGGGTTTTGTTTCCAGAGTTAAAGAATTGAATTGAAGGATTCTTATCTGGACTACTGGATCGTCATTAAGAAGATACAGCTAGAAAACACGGAAAAAAAGTTAACACTGTCAAATAATTTGAAAACAATTTCAAAATATCTTCTCTTTCAGTGTTTACTGGTTCTCTAAGTGAAAAAAGCTGTGCTTTGGATATTGGCCTCTCATCAGTGCCAGGCATGAAATAGTAATACAAATAACAACTGAAAAATATTTAACTAAGAATAAAAAATATCTGTCAACATTTGGAGAAGGAAATATCCAGAGACACATTTTACTCAACGACAAATAGTAAATATGCACATAAGTACAGGATTAATAACAGGTTGTCTTTAAAAAAAATCATTAATAATGAACATTAACTGAAATATTAATGCAACTTTTCTTTCCACTTTCCTCAGAATATTGACCTTTCTTTTGTTCCTTTTTTTAGCTACAGAATAAAGTCTAATTTCTTTAACTTTTGAGTAAATGAAACTTGTGTGCTTTTATCATTTTCTTTGCCTAGTGATTTTTCTATTGTTCTTTCACATATTATGCAATCTTTTTTTTTTTTTATTTTTTTAATATCTCTGCCTCAAGTTTTCTCATCGCAAATTAACTTCTTCAGAGAAGGGAGTACTCTTGTGGAGCAAGACAAATTTGGTAATCAGCAGAATATACAGAAACCCAGAAACCTTGGAGTCCAAGTTTGAAAATACAAGGGATTTAAACTAAATTCAATATATAATTTATAATTATATATAATATAAAAGATAAAAATAACAGACATTTTTACACATGGGTACAAAGCAGGCTGGTGTATGAAAGACTAGGGCAATTGGCAGTTGGAAGTATATGTCTTTACTGGAGAGGGAATTTTGCTAAGGAAGGGTGAAGTAAAGTGGAAATGAAAAAAAAATCACTAGTCTGTAGACTTTTGCAGTAACAGAAGAGGAGAAAAAGGATGATGCAAAAATGTCAATAATCACAGGTCTACTTTGTATCAGTATGAATCCTATTTTTAGAGTTGCTTTGAAAACTGACAGCTGTTTTCTCACTGAATGTTTTCTTTGATGTCCAAGGAACATTATTTTAGTTCTCGATATTTTACAGGGGTTAGAAATATCTGCACTATAATACAAAAGGAAAAAAGATCCCCATTGTGCCTCCAATTAGTTGGAAGGAAGCACTCCTGGATATCAGAGAAAAAAAAAAAGGTGGTTTTTTTTTTATTTTGTTTTTAGCTGGTTGGGTTTGGGTTTGTTTTGGTTTTGTTTTTGGGTTTTTTTGGTTTTCTTTTCTTTTTGAGGGGGATTCCCCCCCAAGAACTGTGATAAAACACACAATTCCAGTTTTGATAACCCAAATGAGAACATACTTATGCTCTCAAAAGATGTGGCAAAGCTGGGGTCTAACTCAAGATTGAAGGATTTTATAACTGTAATAAGTGAGGACAAGAACTGATTCATTTTTTTTGGTTGTTTTGCTGGTCATAAATCTGAACATTTCAGAGACAGTATTCTAGCCCTAAGTACATTGAAATGGTTGTTACTCTGTTTGGCATGATTTTTCTTTGTATTTAGTATCAATAATAAATGAACTGTATGTACGAAACCAGAAGCACATTGCAATAGGGAATATTTCCTAGAATTTTCTCACATTAAACTTACACTGATTTGTTTTTCATGAAGGTATATGAACAGAGATATTCTCACATTCCCTAATTTTAATCAGTTTCTGCATAAATGCATTCCCTGGGCCTGTGAAGGTATAGGTTTCTTGCAAAAGGCCTAGCTTCCAAGTTCTTGGTGCCTGCTTCATCACTGGGTCATGTGTTGTGATCCAGTTGTATGTGACTCTGATACCTTTTGAGGCTTTTTCTGGTAGCTGGTATGCTTGAGCACTTCTGTATGTAAGTAGTGACTTTCTCCTTGTTTGCCGGCTAGTAGCTAGAGCAGTACCCCTTTCTCACCATACTGCCATTGGTGCACCACCCATTTGGGAGCCAGTTTTGAACAGTCTAGTGAACCATATCAGCAAAGCTCGGGGGCCAGAGCTCAATATTGCAGTCAGTCAGTTACCGGTCTTGAACCAAGAGTGCATTTATTCAGTGAAAAATTCTGAGGCGTTGGACTTTCATGGCACTGCAGTCTTTGAATATGTTACTCTCAAAATGTCTCCATTAATCTTTCAAGTTCAGCAGGCAAATGGGCATTACAGCTGCATAATTCAAGCCATACATCTATATGCATCTAAGAACAGCAAATAATAATATGATTTTACTTTATTAGCTTGGAAAAGCCTGCAACTTCAGGGCTGTACAAATAATATGTTTGGTGGTTTGGTGGCTTGCATTGGGTTTGTGTGGTTAAATTTTGGTAGCAGAGGGAGCCACTGTGGCTGCTGAGAGGAGCTGTTAGAAGCTTCCACTACGTCGAATAAAGCCCATGCAACTGGCTCCAAGATGGACGCACTGCTGGCCGAAGCTGAAACCATCAACAACAGTGGTAGCACCGCTGTAATAACACATTTAAGAAGGGGAGGGGAAAAGTTACTGTGCAAGAGCAATTGGAGCTGAGAAGAGGAGTGAGGACATCATGGTGGAGTAGGTGGATGCACCCAAAAAAGCTATGATCCCAAGAAAAGCCCATGCTGGAGAAGGCTTCTGGCTGGCCCTGGGGAGAGAAGAGCCCACGTTGCAGCAGGTTTGCTGCAGGACTGGGGATCCTACAGGGTCCCACGCTGGAGCAGTCTGCTCCTGAAAGACTGTACCCCATGGGAAGGATCCACTCTGGAGAAGTTCGTGAAGTACTGCAGCATGCATGTTGAAGAGGTTTGTGGAGGACTGCCTTCCATGGGAGGGACCTCACACTGGAGCAGAGGAAGAGTGTGAGGAGCAAGGACTGGCAGAGACAATGTGTGGTGAGTTGACCGCAACCCCTATTCCCTGTTCCCCTGTGCCACCTGGAGGAAGGAGGCAGAGAAATCCAAAGCTGAGCCCTAGAAGAAGGGAGAGGGGGGAAAGTGTTTTTAAGATTTTTTTCATTCCTCATTATCCTATTCTGATTTGATTGGTAAGAATTAAATTAATTTTTCCTGAGTTGATTCTGTTTTGCCCATGACAGTGACTAGTAAGTAATTTCCCTGTCGTTGTCTCAACCCTTGAACATCTCAGCATATTTTTCTCTCTCTGTCCAGTTGAGGAGGTGTGATAGAGCTCTTGGTGGGCACCTAAACTCCAAACAATATCAACCCACCACTTGGCTGAAACATGAAAAGAAGAAAACCAAGCAACTGTTTTCAGCAACTAAAAAATGGTTACAAATTTTATTGTACAAAAAAATATGTGGTTTAGTTTTAAGTATTTAGCTCATCTCTGAGTAAACTTTAAAAATAAAAACACTTCATATGTTTTTGAAAGGTGGATGCAGACAAAGCAGTTTCCTTCCCTCATTTTCTAGGTGAAGCTACCTGAAGAATTCTGGTATAGAAGAATCTTGGGTATACAATTGTCTGCATCAATACTGCTTCTATAATAATAGAACAAAAGGCTCTAGGGAGACCTTATTGCAGCCTTTTAGTACTTGAGGGGGCTCACAAGAAACCCGGAGAGGGGCTTTTGACAAGGGCCTGTAGGGACAGGGCAAGGGCCTGTCGGGACAGGACAAGTGGGAATGGCTTTAACCTGACAGGAGGGAGATTGAGATGAGATCTTAGGCAGAAGAACTTCCCTTTGAGGGTGGTGAGGCCCTGGCACAGGTTGCCCAGAGAAGCTGTGGCTGCCACACCACTCAGAGTGTTCAAGGCCAGGTTGGATGGGGCTTGGAGCAACCTGGTCTAGTGGAAGGTATCTCTGCCTGTGGTAGGAGGTTGAAACCAGATGATCTTTAAGGTCCTAAGACCTTGCATGATTCTATAATACCATTAATAAATGGAAAAAAAAAATATCTACCACATAGCTGAGGATTTGCAAAAAGACTGTAATAGTTAATTATGGACCTGCCTTGGTTTGATTTGGGGTTTTTTTTAAACTTTTATGTTTATTTCAAAAATCTAGACTATATTAGTGAGAGGAAAACAACAAAGAAGTGTCAAAGAGCTGACAAAAGATAGTCTAACATTGTCATTTGATATTTCTGAAAGACAATTTCTCTTTATGTCAACTTAACAAAATTCATTGAGTTTTCCAGAGAAAGGAGACTACCCTATTTTAAATATTACATTACGTATGCTGGCAGAAAATTTACTATATTTCATACATTTAATTCTGACAAACAGACTATGAAAAATCTCATGGTTTCCATGTGATTATTTGAGAAGTTAGGTATTTGTTATTTTACATTGCTGTAAACAGGCTAGAAAGATTGAAAAGCCAGAAAGATTCAGGTAGGAGGAAAAAATGAGAAATATATTTGAGACACAATATGAACCAGAGGAAACCTTTACATAACTTAAGACTAAATGAACCTTAGTGTTTTGTTTGGCGTGACCAAATTCTGAAACATAAGCTTGCTAAAACTCTAACCACAATGTAGATTTTTTTTTAATTTATTTTTTTGATTTAGCTAGCTCATGTGGAAATTGGTTTACAATTTCTACACACATATCAAGGTATGGAAGCCCTCCAGTTTTATTTCCTGTACTAGAGGGAAAAGTTCTAAACATACTTCAGATTGTTGAGATCTGAATTAATTCTAAGGATATGGCATATTTATTTTTATTTTACTAGAAAGGATAAACTCATTTAGGTAAAAATCTCATTGTCAAAAGTGTTCTAGAATAATATATAATAAGATGCATCTTATTAAGGTTACGTGCTCCACAATTTGGTGCTCAGAGCATGGACATTCAGAGCATTCTGATTCAGAGGTTGACTATATTCAGGCTAGATATTTTATTTGTGTAGACTGTTTTGTATGATTATCTCAAGCTAAAATTATTCAGACAATTCAGCTCTCCAAGTGAGCAACAGCTGACAATATTGTCTTTACAGCAAGAAAATGTCAGGTGACAGAAGTGCTTCCTGAGATATTTGAGGTCTGTGTATCTCTTCATGTCAATGGGAATTGTAAACATGTACTCAAAGTCAGACAGTGGACACAAGCATATGGCACAGAACACAGGCCTGCATGTGCATTTTGCTCTATAGCATGAGGTAAACACAGTCTAATTTCCTCTTAATAAATGTTAACAGCAAAAGCCTTAATACAGTTCTAAACAAGAAAAGAGGCAGAAGATAATGCAAACCAGTTTGACCTGGTGTGAAGACCTAAATGCTTCCTGGGCTCTCCAGCTTTTGTTTTAAAGCTAATTCTACCAACAAGGCTGAGTGTCAAAGGATGCCAGCAGAGGTCTGTTCCCTAGATGAGGAGAAGGAATTACTAATTTCTTCACAATTTGCATTATACTTAGTCCATTAAAGTCCTGGTAGGTCAGGATACATGTGCAACTTGTGTCAAAGAGCAGGAGTTACCCAGGGGATTTTGCTGAAGCCTGAAACAGGTGATCTCAGAGAATCTGGAGAAAACAGGGAAATTAAGATAGTGAGAATTTTTGAAAGGCTGCATTGTCAAAAATGCTGATGAATATATGAATTCATGCATTCTATTAACTGCACTCAACCTCATTGTCCTTCTTTGAATTAGACAATATGCTGAGAAGGAGCGCTATAAGGACATGGCAAGTAAGAATGAAATAAATTTCTAATGTCAGAGAAGAAAATTACAACATACAGAACTGACAAAAAACAAATCCTACACTGACAACATTAACAATGAATTATGCTAGGAGTCATTCAGTATATATTCAGTGGAGATTACACAGAGAGAACCAGATTTTGACCTGTGTTGGTCTGAAATGAGAACTGGGTGCCTAAAGTAGCTTTGTATTCTGGCCTGTGGTGTTTAACGATCGTACGGTAGCAACAGATGAAATATGCACAGAATACAGTATACAGTAAATCTGAAGACTGAATTCTATTTCAGGAAGTTAGTATATAACATTTGATAACTTAGTGTTGTAGGCATTACATTTAGACAAGAAGAACCCTAGAACAGTAATTTTTGATCTTGCAAGCTGAGACAGCACGCATTACTGAAAAAAGTCTGTGACCACTGCATGAGTTTCTCTATTTATTAAATCACAATATTTATATATTTTTAAAATAAATAAATTTAATTTGGTGAGCTCTTAATTTCATAATTTCAGCTGCCGACCTATGTATTTTTGTAATGTTCTCATTGTGTCAAGCATATTTCTCATGTCAATGAAGTTCCATCCTTTTCAGAATTTATTTTCAATTAGAAACATTTTGCTATTATTAAAATGCATATCATTTAACACTTATAAAATGCTTAAAAATACAAATAGACTTTTGTTTTATATTTATTTCACAACTGAAGCTGAAAGAGAAAAAAGGGACTTTTGACTCCTTCAAAATTTATTTTCCCATTCTGTTTATGGATGGAACTGTTCATTGAATTAGAACTTTCATCATTTCAATCTCTCCAAAATAAAGTTTCTCAGGCATTTCATTTTGAAAACTCCATTCTCCATCACAGACTGTAATGCTCATTTAAGAACTCCTTCCTTAACATAAGGCAAGTAAAAATCACTTACACTATCATTTTATGTTTTATAAAATTGTATCTATTAATTCAGAGACAACTGAAATGACCAGTGTACTTAGTCACAAGCATAAAATGAACTACATTTTTTGCTATATAATCTTTACTTTCTCTCTTTTGTTTTTTATTTTCCACCAACATTTTTTTTTTGTTTGGTTTGGTTTGATTTTGGGGTTTTTTGTGTGGTTTTGTTTGTTTTTTTTTTGTTTTTTGTTTATCCTTTCTTATGTCAATAAGTGTATTTCTGGTAAAGTCTGCCTCATGCTCCTAGGTTTCTTTTTAGCAGATCATGGCATGGATCATTATTCCAGCTATAGAAGGATTCCAGCTTCCTCTGTCTGTTTTCTATAATCACCAGTGATTTAGAGTATTTGATGGTTAATGTTTTACACATTATATGTTAGTAATACCTTTTATCTCCTGTAACATTTTGGTATCTCCTGAATTCATAACTATATCTCATTTTTCGTATCATTTGCAAATTGCACTTGTACTTCTAAAGTCAGAAAATTTCATATTAAATTGAACAGTTTCTGAAGTCACAAGTCCACATTAACACTTTTCGTAGTGAAGTTCTACCAAAAAAAATGATAGTAAATGCCACTCAGTAGAGTCTGTGACCTTTTTGCTGGGAATCTAACTGTCTGATTTGATAATGTCTTAATGATGCTTCTAGGTTGCCTTGTAGAAACAGATCATGTGTGCATGACATAACACAATACATAAGCAGAAAAGATACAATGATAGGCTCTTGTCACTCAGAAGTGATCTTTGAGACTCACTACAGAGAATTCTCTGAAAAGATCAGTACGGTATGTATAAAAAGTGCAGTATGTGTCAAAAAGACCAATAAAATTAGGAACTGTCTAGGCAAATAGGAAAATGCATTAACTGCAATTATGCAAGTGTGAAATTTGTGGTATTCTATTAAAGGAGAGTAATTAGAATAATCAAATATAAGGAGTAATTTTCAAAGAAAAAAGGGCTAATTACAGTGTAACTCTTGGCTTCAAAAACATGACTGAGGTATGTTGCAAGCACTGGAGGCCTGTAAAGTCATGAAGAGCATAGAGGTGGGGGAGAAAAACCACATTCATTGTTTCATACAACAGAGGTGAGCTAGTGAAGTTACAAGGAATTAGTAGTATCATTCAAATTGTCCAATTAGGCTTATTGTGGCTGAATATAACACTTTTAAACAACGTGAAATACATTTCCCAATTATTGCTTCAAACAAGTTGTGCTTGATGTTACAGGGCAAAATCATGACAGTTTTCCATGTGCAATTATGCAGATTCAGAGATAGCCATGTGGAGCAGTGATTGTTAAACATCAGACTCAACAGCAACCTGCAGCTCAAAAAATCCGTATGCCGCTGATAAAATGGAAAATGATAGATTAAGGAAATCCAATCTTTCCCTGTCATACCAAGAAGGTTCTGTTACCTATTATCAAAGATTACCTCCTGAAGTAAAGACACCTTTGGATTCACTCAGGCTGGTGATTCTGGTAACAAACAGAATACTTTCCTAACAGATAATGTCCAGCAGTAATTATGCTAGTGTGTTAAGTCAGTTACTGCAAAATGTCAGAGGTACACTGTAGAAGAGAAAGATAAACTGACAATATCTCACTCGTGCTAATTCCAGTTTGTCAATTAACAACATTTTGGATTGCATTTTTTTCAAAATGAGAACAAAAATTCTTCATGATTAAGAAAGGAGCAAAAGCAACAGCAAAACAACAAAAAGAAAAAAAACAACACTGGCTTAAAGGAGAAATATAATAGAAACACCGGTCAGTGCACTGACGCGATCCATATCCTACCATACTAGTAAGTTATGTATTTCCAAGTTCTATTGTAGAAATCCATGTGTTTTCATTGTTCTCATTGATGAGTTTTATTTTTCTCCTGTTCCTCATCACATAGACATTTCTCTCCTGAACAGACATGATCATTCTCTACATCAGGCAGAGCAGGAAACAGCTTTCACCTTTTTTGTATCAAGTCTGTGACTTTTGTTAGTGCTGTAGTCATTACTTTAGAAAGAAGGGGGAATTTTGGCTAATTACATCCTTCAAACTACTGTACTGCTTACTCCATTTTATCTAATATTTCAGTTGTACTGAAACCTCTGTGCCATTTCGCATCATGTTTTGCAAAGTACTTCATCACTGATCTGTGAAAACAATTGTGCCTGTCAGTTTACCACCCAGATACAGTAGCATTTACAGTGGCTGCAGTCAGCAAGACTTGCTTCTAATTCATTTTCATGACAGATTGGGATTGTATACAATGTCTGCCTTCTTAGACTCTGTGCTACATGTCATATGATCTCATCGAAACCAAGACAGTTTTAATTGCAGGTGCCAGCATGTAGCTTAGAAAGCTACAAACATTAGATTCCATCCTCCATTCTGTGCAGCCAACAGTAATTTTAACTGATACCTTCAATGGGAATTTTATTTGGTCTTAGAAGAAAGCACAGTAATTGAGATGTCTGAAAAGCTCATAGCACAGCATTCTTAGCTGGGTCATCTGTTCTCTGAAATATTTTCTTCTCTACTGCATATATTCATTGCATCAGACATCTGAAGAATGGTTTTCTTGAAATATTTTTTTCTGAAAATCCAAAAAGCATATTCAGCCCCATCTAG
The DNA here is from genome assembly GCA_009867235.2 of Psittacus erithacus. NCBI lineage: Eukaryota > Metazoa > Chordata > Aves > Psittaciformes > Psittacidae > Psittacus > Psittacus erithacus. The sequence goes on from WYDI02018715.1 coordinate 42,110, forward strand.
CAGTATGACTAGCATAGTTTTCAATAGCTGTGAAGATAGGGTTGGTTCATGTCTACACAGTAGTAATCAGAAACTGAAGGATGTGTAGGGTTGTTGAATTTATCTCTACATGCTCTTTAAAGTGCTACGTCAGAGAAGAAAGACTTCAGGCAATTGTAAGCTAGACACCACTCCCTTCTTTCACGGAAGAAAGGAAATTAAAATTGTATCATTAAAGTTGCATAAAGTAACATAATTAAAGTTGCGGTCTTACCTGATGAAAACTCAGGGATAGAATAAATACCCCAATCTTTCCCAGTGTATCTTCTCATGAGAAGGGAGCATTGTTTACTCTGCTTTTCTCCAGTGCAACCTCAGCCATAAAGCAGTGTTTGAGTTACGCTGCAGTTGACAGCTGAGGGAATTTCACTGTATGAAATCTGGCTAGCAGGAGTTCGGCAGAAAGAAAAATGTTCCCTTCTGTGCTAGTGTGGAATTGCTAAAAATAATATTGCCACAGAATAGCTGAAAAAAAGATCCACAAAAAAACAAAAAAAAAACCCAGAAGAACACTAAACAAAAACCACCAGAACTTTATATAAAACATTGTCTGGCTGTAGCTTCCCTTCATCTATACAAGCCACACATTATGATTTCTTGAGTCCGTCTGCAGACTTATATGCTTATATATATACTTAATATAATATAAATGCAAAAGTGACCTGCAATAAAAGGTACTGTAACGTAGCAGACCAGAACTCCAGAGAGGCAGAAGTCCCCTATGTGTGTTATCACCTCTCTGTGAATATACACAGACATGTACAGACACACACACACATACAGATAAGACATGGATACATACACACATACACGCATTCATGACAATCAGGATGAAATAGTTCCAAAACTCTAAAGTCCAATAGCTAGTCCACTGTGAGTTTAAAGTTATTTCAGAAAATTGCATTAGTTTTCAGCAGTGACTATCTCTTTCATGAGAATATTAGGGCATTTACGAGCATTCTTTTTTCCTATACTGAGCTCTTATCTAAAACTTGTGAAACTGCACTTAACACAGTGCTGTGCCCTTGGGGATTTCGCATGCTCTGAGGACCTAGTTATGCTGTTGCCGCTGCACAATTACATGCCTTCTGGCTTGGTTCTGTCTCTTGTGAGATGGTCCATAACACTATGTGACAAGCACAGTTCCAGTTGCAAAAGAAAAGGTAGAAACACAGATTACTTTGTACAGAGCCTTAAGTACTTAATGTATGGAGGTGGTCTTTAGAAGCCTGAAATCCTTTTTTCTTGACAGAGAATGAGGCACTTAAGAAATATCATGAGTGCTTTTTAAGTAATTCAGGGAAAGAACTGAAAATAAACACATGTCCTAGCTCCTATCTTATTCAAAATAAAATGAAACCTCTTTGCTGAAACTGATGGAATATTTGTCAAAAATTGACCTTAAGTCTTTGGAGCTGATGAGATTTGGCCTTGAACATTTTGCGTCCCTATTACGTGTCCCATTTTCCACCCATTTAATTAATAAGTTACAATTCTGGAGGAACCTATATCTATGCATTCTATATCAAACATTCATAACGGGTTTTACTTGATCACAATGTAGACTTAATTAGAACATGTTAGCATGCCATAATTAATCCTTGAAAAAAAAAACAAAACCCACAAACAAACAAAAATTTCCAACCAAATAAAAAAACAAGACAAACCAGCAGGACATGCTTATTTGTATATTGAAAAGAAATTATATTTTAAAAATAAGCTGAAATTTCTCAAAGGAGTTTGCAACCTTAATAATAATTATTTAACAAACCACTTGGCAAGTACATAGTTACTGACTTTATTAATTCCTTCTGCCTGGTTTCATTGCCAGTTGGGATTATTTTTATCTGGATAACATAAACTGGCAAAAAGCCAGTGAATGGAATGACAGGAACTTGGGCATCTCCCCAAGTCAGTTGGATTTTTATCACTGTTCTTGATATGATATTGGTCCATGCCAATAAGTATTCACATAGGAATAGCTAAAAAGTTAATGAGGATTAAGAAATATTCCTGACATCCAATTTGGATGTGACCACCCTGTTTTGGAAGGTTTGTGCATGCAAACCATGGTTTGCCTCCTGGCCTCAGAGTGAGAAAAATGTCTATTGTGCATTTTAGTTGCTAATATGTTAATAAGAAACCAATTTGGAAATAGCTCAGCAAATCCTCATCATTACTCTGTCCTTTTTGTATGAGACGTAGAAATGATAGCTTTTTAATTCAGACTTTTCAGAGACGTACACTGTCATGGTTTAAGTTCCATCGTAAATCAGAAAACCGCGTAGCCCACTAGCTCACTCCCCCCCTTTCTCCCCCCAGCTCCCAGAGGGATTGGGGGGAGAATGGAAAGGATGTAACTCCCACAGGTTGAGATAAAAACAGTCCAGTAACTAAGGCATAACACAAATCACTGCTGCTACCACCAATAATAATAATGATAAGGGAAATAACAAGGGAAGAGAATACAACCGCTCACCACCTGCTGACTGAGCACTGAGCTAGTCCTTCCAGGTAACTGTCCCCAGTTACATTCTGGGCATGACATGCTGTAGTATGGAATACCTCTTTGGCTGGTTTGGGTCAGGCATCCTGTCTCTGCTTCCCCCCGGCTTCTCCTCCTCCCTGGCAGGGCATGAGGCTCAGAAAGTCCTTGGTCAGACTAAACATTCTAACCAGTAGCTAAAAACATTGGTGTTTTCAGCGCTGTTCCCAGGCTGAAAGTCAAAAACACAGCACTGTACCAACTACCAAGGAGAAAAAAAAACTGCTACTGCTGAACCCAGGACATACACCTCGCTTGGTACATAGCTGCAGTAACTCAAAGGTTCTTCATGGGTAGTCAGAAAAGTTTTTATTCTCTTTAGGTTTTCTGTACAGAAAGATAATGGCTAGAGCAAGACAGGGGGTTTTATGTATTACAGTACTTATAGGATAGATGGGAGGAAGAAGAAGGGTGCTGTGCCTTACACGTAGCGCATTTGAAGTGTAGCGGAGTCAATCTAGAGATACTGGAATATCCACCTGTGCAAACAGGTTATGGTCTTACTGGAGATGTTTTTGAACAGCCTGAAAGCAAAATATAAAAATTTCCATCAAGTACAATAACCCTTATTGTCATACTAATTTTCTGAAAGATATTTGGAGAATTCCAAGGTTACAGCATTAATAAGTATTTTAAAATACGGAAATTGATTCTATGATTCAGTGTTTCGTAGCAGAGCCTCTTTCCGCATAGTAGAATATATTCTGTCTCAAACTGGTATTTTTATCTGTGCAATGTTTTGATTAAATTGAAAGAATTGTTCGGGATTTTTTTTCTCTGATCAGACAATCAGAATACGCACAAGAGAGATAGCCCATAATATGCGTTGTATAGGTACATTTAATAGACAGTAAAGCAGTGTGCAAAGAATAATAATTTATGTTAGATCCTGCAAGCTGATGGGCAAAGTTATTTCCTGACATAGCGCTGCTGAAGTCATCATACTTTTAAGTTGCCTTCCTAGCACCAAATTTTCTAACTAGCAGTCTGCTGGCATTGAGTGTTTCATATAAACCAGCAAAATGGGGAAAACATGCATAAGCAAGTAATTAAAATAGTGCTTAAACTGCAATTTATATGGCAAATGGCTCTGCACATTTGTATGCCAAAATATCTGCAGATATTATAGCACCACACAATCCAGATTCAAAGATGCCAGTGACAGTCAGCATCACCTGTATTTGGCTTGAAATAAATCCTTAGAATTAACAATCAGACAATAGCTGTCCAAGTTACTTAAAGCAATTAAATGCTTAAGTCTAAACCCATGTAGTTCTCAGGATTGTGATCATTATAAGAAACCACTGGAATCCATCATGTTACCTTATATGGGGAAGTCATAGTCTTTCTCCATTCATCACTAAAGGAATTTCTAGTTGTTTCTCGAGATGGTACTATCCATGATGAAATCATGAAATGCCTGAAATTATATGTAAAACCAATCTTAATCATTAAAAAAGTCCCTCCATTAAAATTAACCTGAAGTTATCATATGATGCTTATTTCCTATTGGTTATCTGAAATATAAAAATCACTTGACACAAATTTTTTTTTTTTGAAGTGCTGTTAAATATATAATAATAAATAAAAAAAAAAATTGCTTTCAAATAAATTATATGCCCAAATGTGGGCAAGTGGAGCTTTTGGTGTGGTTTAAACCCAGCTGGTAACCAAGCATGAGCTGGGTTTAAACCACAGAACCAGTCCTCGGGCAGTATGGGGAGGGGATGGAGTAGAATGTAAAGCCCACAGTTTGAGATCAGAACACTTTAAAAGTGCAATACAATGACAATAGAAATAATACCAACACTAACAATACTGAAATAATAATAGGAAAAAAAAAGACATGAAAATTGGGAAAATCCAAGTGGTACACAATACTGTTGCTCACCACCCACTGGCCCACACCAATCCAAGCAGTAATCAGTCACTTCCAGATAACTCCCCCAGTTTATATACTGGCCGTGATGTGTCCTTTGGCTAGTTTGGATCAGGTGTCCAGTCTTGTCTTCCTTCTGCCTTCTTGTGCCCCTCCTCAGTGGCAGAGCATGAGATACTGAACAGTCCTTGATCAGGGTAAGAGCTACTGAGCAGCAACTAAAATATAGGTGTGTTATCAGCACTGTACTCAGACTAAAGCCAAAACACAGCACTGTGCCAGCTGCCAGAAAGAAAATTAACTGTCCCAGCCAAAAGCAGGACAGCTTTGAATGAAGTATTAATTTTTCTATAAAGGAGTAACATTTTAAACCCATTTACATTGACCTATAACATCATTCCAGATTCTTAAACATAAACAGCGATTTAATCACATTTTTACCCTTGATAACAAGGTCTTATCTAATACTGGCTTTATGGATGTAATTTGAAAGGAAGAATTTCATGAACATTTAGCCTTACTGAATTCATAAAGAAATGCATTAAGTTTTGATAGATATTCAAATTTTTCCAAGTTACTTTTGTTGTTCTTTTGCTGATTAGTATCTATCTGAATATAAGAAGCATAGAATGAAAGTTGGGGAAAACCAGAGAGAAATAATTGCAATTTGTTATTCTTACAAAATACGTTTCATTTCTTAGCTCCTTAAAACATATATTCAAGCAAGTAAGTCTTAAATAAAAAGGGTTTACCAGAAGTTCAATACTCTTGGCAAAATAGTAACTTTCACTTCTTTCTAAGAATGTTATGCTGATTGAAAAGTGATTATATAGTTAGGAAATTCCAGAATCAAAATTGCTTGAGGAACTCAGAAGCAATTCCCCTGTGCATTTTCCTTATGTGCACAAACAGGATAAGCAGGATGGGGGTTGTTTTGTTCTCATGAGTGATATGTTTTCCGTACATCATAGTGCTCTCTGAAGACAGGGTTCTTTGCTTCCTCATAAATTTATTAGTGGCATTCATCACCCCTAACCTTACATTTACAAGTGTGAAAATATATGACGCCTTTCATATTTTGTGAAATGAAAGGTTCTGCAGCTTCATTTTATGGATGGAGATCATATATGCGGGTTGTACAGTGTGTCTTGCTCAGATTGCCCAGCAGGAGGCACATGAAGATATCTTTCAGGATTTTGCATGCTCCCCCCTTCTCCAAGAAATTTTCATTAAGAGCATAGAATCAGCTAGGTTGGAGAAGACCTTTATGATCATCAAGTCCAACCATTCCCCCAGCACTGACAAGGCTACCACTAAACCATGTCACTGAGGGCCTTGTCTACTCAGTTTGTGAACACTTCCGGGGATGGTGATTCCACCACTGCCCTGGGCAGCCTGTTCCAATGCCTGACCACCAGTTGGGGGAACAAATTGTCCCTAATATGAAGTAAAAACCTCCCCTGGAGCAGCTTGAGGCCATTTCTTTTTTTTTATCCCTTGTTCCTTGGGAGAAGAGACCAGCCACCTCCTGGCTCCATCTTCCTTTCAGGTAGAGAGGGATAAGGTCCCCCCTGAACCTTCTCTTTTCCAGACTAAACGCCCCCGGTTCTCTTAGCTGTTTCTCACCACACTTGTGCTCCAGGCCCCTCAGCAGCTCTGTTGCCCTTCTCTGGACACACTCCAGCACCCCAATGCCTCCCTTACAGTGAAGAGTCCAAGACTGAGCACAGGATTCAAGGTGCAGCCTTACCAGTGCCCAGTAGAGGGGAATGATCACTGCCAGATTAAGTTCTAGCTATGACTTTGCTTTTCTAATTTTCTCCCTGTATAACATAATAGCATCCTTGTATTCCTCATGGAATTTGAAAGCCCCTTCTTCCACATGTGATAGATTCTCTCTTGTTTTCTCCTGCAAATATCTCCTTGTTCAGCCAGGCTAGTCTTCTTGTCTGCCAGTTTGGCGCACTTTACGCCTGCTCCTGCACCTAAATACAGCCCAATGTATATTAGGCACAGGAGCTTTCTGGGCTGCAGACCCACACTTCTGGGTCATATTGAGCTTTTCATCAACCAGTACTGCTGAGTCCTTCTCCTCAGGGCTGTTCTCAATCCATCCTCCTGCCAGCCTGTATTTGTGCTTGGAAACACCCAGCAGAGAAAGACTGATCCATGTGCAGGATCTTGCGCTGGACCTAGTTGAAGTTCTTGAGGTTTTGCCTGTTCAGGTCCCTCTGGATGGCATCTCTTCCCTCCAGCATGCTGGCCACACCACACAAATTGGTGAAATAGCCAGACTCACTGAGAGTGCTCGATCCCACTGTTCTTGTCACTAACAAAGATGTTGAACAGTGCTGGTCCCAACACCAGCCCCTGAGGGACACCACTCATCACTGATCTCTACTTCGACACTGAGCTATTGACCACAACCCTTTGAGTTTGACCATCCAGCCAATTCCTTATCCACTGAGTTGTCCATCCATCAAATCCATGCCTCTCCAGTTTAGAGACAAGGATGTAAGACAGTGCCAAATGTTTTGCACAAGTCCAGCTAGATAAAGTCTGTTGCTCTTCACTTGTCCATCAGCACCCTGGTCCCATCAAAGGCCACCAAAATTGTCAGGCATGATTTGCCGTTAGTGAAGCCATGTTGATTGTCACTAGTTATCTCCTTATTGTCCATGTCCTTTAGCATTGTTTCCAGAAGGATCTGCTCTATGATCTTGCCATACACTGAGGTAAGACTGACTGGCCTATAGTTCCCCATAGATCTTATCTAAATCAAGCCCATCTGGAAAGCTATTTTTGGCATAACATATTCCAGCAGTGGTAAGTGGACAGAAAAGTCCTGTTTCAGCCTAAAATGATGATAAGCCTCAGACAGTAAGCAAGAAAGATAGGAAGCAGAGGGAAAGCAGTTAAGATTTGGAGCTGGTTTTAAAGATTCAAACCTCATAGTTACGTTACCAATTACTGAGATCAATTTACAACACAAACTATTGGTTACAAAAGTCCTCTGTTAATCTGACATTTCTTTTTTTTTTAGTTTCCGAGAACTGATCTATAAGTTCAGAGTGACCACAACTTGATATTGTGGTGAGGAAGAGGGAAAGCAAACATCATGGATGAGCAATAGCCCGTCAGAGAAAGCCTGAATTCAGCTTTGTGATCCACTACAGCTAGCTATTTCAATTTCTAAAGAAAAGAGCTTTGATATGGTCTAGATGTGGAATTAGAGTTAAGGGTCCCAAACTAAAAGCAGCAGCATTCTTGCTCAAATCTGGATGGCTTAGGAGCCTTTGGATCTCCTGTCATCGTTCTATGGGTGAATTCTGGTTGAGCCTGAAACAGCTGCACATGAGCCCATTGTGCCAGGGGACAAGGCTCTCCTGCGTCCGTTATCCCTTGAGGAGATCATTCAAGAGTTGCCACTGACTCAGACAGAGAGATCACAGCCCATGCTCCAGTTTTGTTCTGCGCACTCACTTTTCTGCTGCAAGGCAAAGGGGAGCATCTGGCCTTTTCTAAACAAAGAATTGTCATTTCTGTATTTGCTTTGAGGCCAGCTGTCTCTTTTTAAACTCATTGCAGATTATACAGTGCTGGAAACATTCTCAGGAGAGGACTGTCTGGTTTGAACAACTAAAGCCCTGCCTAATTTTCTGTATTAGATAACCCATTTCCTCTTATAGCTTGCCAAGTGATTCCAATGCATGTTTTAATTTACTTCTCTTCAAGATTTCTAAACACTACTTGTCACAAAAATAAATTATATATTGAAAAAATGCTTGACTCTTGATGGAATTCTGAACACCACTACAAAAAGCATGCATTTATTCTCTGCCACCATCTCAGGCTATAGTACAAAAAAGTTATTCTGCTCAGAGCTCACTGACGTACTAGTGGGTTTTAGAACTGTATCTTTTTTCTGGATTAAAGAAATTAACTAATGAGGTCTATACTAGACCTGCTCTCTTGTCAGTTTAGCCTGAAATAGTAACTACCACAGTGGGACTGGCACCTCCCTGTGCTTCTCTGGCTGTGCTTTGCCTGACAGTTGGCTTTGCTATGCAGTCACTGCTCACACAGGCTGCCTTCCTTAATCGTTTCATGAATTAAGCGTCTGATTTGCTCACTATTTACAGCATAAAAACACTGCACTATTTTTACTTTTGCCAGCTGAAGGAGTAAGGAAAACACAGAAGCTGTGTATAAAAGAGAAGATAACAGCTTTTATGGATAAATGACAGGATCTGAGCTATGGTACCTGTGACTCATTAAATTAAATGTACTTGGTCAGAATGTTGTGGCTTCCAGGTTTTCCCATATATCATCATGCACATAGGAACTCAGTGAGGAGTTTAAACAGAAGCTCAGTCATAATGAGAAGTAATATATGCAATTTAGTATACATCCATGGACATTGTTACATTCACATGTAGCTGGTGAGCATCTGGCTACAATTCATGTATTAATGCAGTAATTATAAAGCCTAGAGATTGGATTGCATTGGATTTTCCTTAATAAGATAATTTTATAATGAAAGAATGTATTTTAAGTCTGGAAGAGCATTTTTTTCCCCCTTGCATTCGGTACTCTGTCTTTGAGAAAGCAGTATTAATTGCCTATAAAAGATGAAAGTCATTCTGTTTAAAGTACTCAAAGCACTTAATTTACAAACAACCTTTGCTGAGCTAGGGAGCTGCACAAGGTTTTGTCAGCCTCTATTAAAACCAAAATGCATATTCACTCCAAAGCAGTTTCTTCTTTATACCACAAACATCCAGATGGAAATCTTCTTCCAAATTACATGGATAGTGTAGGGAAAATTAATCACATTAGGTTAGATGGAGCTCTTAAATCTAATTAAATTACAACCCACAACAGCTGTAATGTAATGAAACATGGGAATACCACCTGTCAAAAATACCTACTTCTGGTCCTGGGAGGTCTTGGTTAATTGTAACTTGAAGTTGTAAAAAGTGATGTTACTGCATATTATAAGTCAAATGTGGTTTTAAATTATATTATTTTGAGATTTTTTTCTTATTTTCTTTTAGCATACGTACATCTGGTGTGCGTGATTTTGAGGAATCCTCATGAGATGTGAAGCGTTTTAGAGTATGGGTGTCAAAATATTTCTGAAGTAGCCTACTTCTGTTAGAAATAAGATGCTTACTATATTTTGGTGGTCTTTTATAGGCCTCTCATGCTGCATTTATGCCAATAATTTACCTTTTTGTCCCTGAAAACACCTGAGGTACATTTGGATGGACAAGTTACCAAATAAACTGCCCTGTTGCTAGCTTGAAAAAATTAGGTATGCATAGGTTGTGCACAGAATCATAGAATATCTCAAGCTAGGTGGAACCCAAAAGGACCACCAAGTCAAAATCCCAGCTCCTTACAGCTCCTCACCTAAAACTAAATCATATGACTAAGAGCATTTTCCTGACACTCCTTGAACTGTGATGGGTTTGGTGGTTTGACTACTTCCCTGGGGATCCTGTTCCAGCGGCCAACCACCCTCTCAGTGACAAACCTTTTCCTCATATTCAGTTTGAACTTCCCCTGGTGCAGCTTCATTCCAGTTCCTTGTGTCCTGTCATTGATCACCAGTGAGAGAAGATCAGCACCTGCCTCTCCACTGCCCTCCATGAGGAAGTCATAGACTGTGAGGTCACCCCTCATCCTTCTCTTCTCTAAGCTGAACAAACCAAGTGATCTTAGCCACTTTCTGTAAATCTGGCCCTTGAGACCCTTCTCTATCTGGATCTCCCTCCTCTGGATACATTCTAATAGATTCATGTCCTTCTTGTATTTGGGCTCCCAATGCTGCACACAGTATTTGAGATGGGGCTGCACCAGTGCAGTATAGAGTGTCACAATCACCTCCCTTGACTGGATAAGCTATACTGTGCTCGAGAAACCCCAGGACAGAGGTGGCCCTTTTGGCTGCCACGGCACACTTCTTGCATGTGTCATTTGCCCACAAGCTTCAAGCTGGACCAGCCAATGAGTAGAATACCAATGAAGTGCCTAAGATCTCCCAGCATCCAGACAGGGGAGTGTGGAGGTAGAAGAAGAAAATGGAGTAAGTGACAAGCAGTCAGCCCTGCTAGACCTTGACCTGGATGTCCTGTTGGCTGATATCCAGAGACAGAACATGAAGAGCATGCAGAATGCGTAGAGGGGGATTGAAGAGGGGAGCTAAACTGAGAAACTAGGCCAGATAAAAAGAGTGGCAAAAGTAACAGGTTCTGTAGTAAAAGTAACAGTGTTTTAAAATAGCAATCAATTAGAAAAGGACTTTGAGCACGTGGATAGTAAGCACTAACCAATCTAATAATGCCACAACCAAACATTAACCAGTCATGTAATGCTTTGTAACATGTGATCAGAGCCAAAATTGTATATAAGACTAATTGTGCACTTAGTAAAGGTTTTCGGTTGAGCTTGTCTCCGGAGTCTGTGTTTTTCATCCCCTCAAATGGTGACCTCAATGTGATACGGGGAAAGGTTGCAGCTCGTGGAAGGGAGTAGCATACACTGGAGGGGACGTCTTAGCCGAACGATAGTCTCGCCGGCAGGTCCGAGCAGGCAACACAAGTCCCAGGCATCATCATCTGCAACTGCGGAGCAGGTGAACAGCTAAGAGATAGAAGGAAACGGTGTAATGATAGTAATAATGGGATCCAATATATCTGCAGAAGAGAAAGTGATTTTGTGAATGATGGCTCATATTTTAGTAAAGCGTGGCATTAAATTAGAAGGCAAGAATTTGGAACTCTTACTAGCATGGTTAAAGAGTAAAGGATTCAGTACAGACTCTGCCACAGACACCTGGAAGGGTGCGGGTGCCTTGATCTTTGAAAGTGCATCAAAGGGAAATTCTAATGCAGTGAAAATTGTGACCACTTGGCGCCTCATTTTTGAGACATTTGCATTGGGAAAAGTTAGAAGCCGGGAATGTCCGGCAGGCACTGTATCTGGAGGGGGCAGATGCTATACGGGAGGTGGCTGTAAAAACAAATAATGAAAGTGAAGCTAAATCAGATGAAAATGAGGAGGTTGAATTGTGTAAGGAGAATTCGAGTGAAGACGAGACAGTGGTGGTAAAAAGGGAACCCCCTGCCCCGGTACACTGAGGGAAGGATGTGGAAAAGGATAATAAGACAAAGAATGAAGCTTTGCTGGTCTGTGACGATGAGGAGGGGGCCAAGGCAACTAAAATCAGGGACAATTGGAGAAAATTCAGTTAAAGGGGCTGAAAGATGGAGAGGAGTTTCATATGACTTTCCCGGTAATTGTACATCCAGGACAACCTCCACACTATCAAGCTTTTCACTGGGATATGATTAAAGGATTTCATAAAACTGTGATGACTAATGGCTTAACATCGCCATATACTCAGTTTTTATTGGAAAATATTCTGATGGGTCAGCTTGTAACACCCTATGATTGTAAGCAGCTGGCTACAATGATTCTAACCTCCACACAAAAAAATTTTTATGGTTGAGTAGATGGACTGTATTATGCAAGACAGAATCTATTGAGAACTTAAACCAACAATTAGGCGATCCACGAATAAGAGTGGGCATGAAGCAATTGATGGGAACAGGGCAATTTGCTACCCCTGAGGCTCAAGCCCACTTCTACCCGAACATCCTCAGAGACTCAGCAGGGTTAGCGTTGAAGACGTTTACCACCCTCCCAGACTCGAAAAAAAGCCTATATCATTTACAACCATGAGACAGGAGGTGATGGAGCCTTATATGCAATTTCTTGATCAGCTGAGAGATGCTATCGCTACACAGGTAGATCACCCAGAAGATCAGGACTCATTGTTACTGAAATTGGCTCTTGAAAATGCTAATGCAGATTGTAAAAAGGCCTTATTATCATTACGAAGGCATGCCATAGTTGCAGATATGGTAGAAATGGTTAACAGAGTCTGGTCTCTTAAACAACAGCAAGCTATGTTAGCCGGAGCATTTGCTGCAGCCATGAAATCATTAGGAGACAAAACCTATTATAGCTGTGGGCAGCGTCATCACCTGAGTTTCCAATGTAAGCAAAGAAAGATGAACAACCAAAAAGCTCAGACTAGCAACATGCCCAGATTATGCCCTCGTTGTCATAGAGGCTTTCATTATAAAAATCAGTGCCAGTCCCATTATGATTGTGAAGGGCGACTTTCAGAGCAGGGAAACCAAAAGCGAGACACAGGGACATGTGATGACACAAATGTCCCTGAATGTGGCAACAACCAAACCCCAATCCCTTGGCAACAACCTTCAGGATGCTTGGACCAACTCTTCTCCAAAACTTCTGGGAGTGCCGGAGTGGACGTTGCCCCTGCAGAAGACAAAACTTTTATAGATTTGACAGTCCACACTGTGGCGCTTCTCACTTACAGACCATTAGGGCATGGCCTTAGGGCCTTATTGTTGGGGTGCTCAAGCACCACCCTCCAAGGCATTTTTGTGTTGCCTAGAGTGATCGACGCAGACTTTTTGGTACAAATTAAAGCTATGGTCTGGACTCCCAGCCCTCCAGTGCACATTCCCAAGGGAACTCATTTAGCTCAATTGGTTCTTTTTCTAAATAGAGCTCCACAAATGGAACCGAAAATAAGGGGAGTTGGAGGCTTTGGTTCCACAGGCCAAGAGACTCATATTTCATGGGCCCTAGAAATTCAAAAGACCAAGCCACAAATAAAGATTAAAATGTCATGGGGGAACTGAGTTGTAGAAATTTTGGTTTTGATAGATACAGGAGCTGATGTAACTGTCATATCACATATTAATTGGCGGACAAATTGGCCTTTAATCACACCTCAAAGAGCCTTGATAGGCATCGGAGGGAATGCAATCACCAAGCAGAGTATGCATTTCATCACCTTCAAGATGCCAGATGGCATCAAATGTAAAACCAGACCATATGTCACACATGTCCCCATGAATTTATTGGGCAGAGACTTACTGGGACAGATGGGTTGTGTGTTGACTTCTCAGAATTTTTAATTACGGCCACTGATGGGCAACCAGTGCTCAAACTGAAGTAGAAGACAGAGACCCAAGTTTGGGTGGATCAGTGGCCGCTAACAGCAGAAAAGGTTGCCATTTTGCATACTCTAGTGCAAGAACAATTATCAGCTAGATCAGATAAAGAGAGCGGCAAAAGTAACAGTTTCTGTAGTAAAAGTAACAGTGTTTTAAAATAGCAACTAATTAGAAAAGAACTTTGAGCCCAGGGAGAGTAAGCACTAACCAATCTAATAATGCCACAACCAAACATTAACCAATCGTGTAATGTTTTGTAACGCATGATCAGAGCCAAAATTGTATATAAGACTAATTGTGCACTTAGTAAAGGTCTTCAGTTGAACTTGTCTCCGGAGTCTGTGTTTTTCATCCCCTCAGAGGAGGTAGGGACTTTGTTGTCTGTGCATGTATTTTCTGTGAGTCCAATATGCTGGCGCTTTAGAAGGCAATGCCTCATCTGTGGTAGTCACTGTGACCAGTAATGTCAGTGTTCTGTGTGTGCTTCTGTGTGTGTGTCTGGGATAAGTGTTGTCAAAGAGGAAAGCAGCAATTCCATCCATTAGCCTGGGCAGATGCTCCAAGTATCCCAGCACTGGGCTGGGCTACAACAGCCAGGCAGGAGAGGTTGTGATCCAGACCAACTGGTGGAGATGACCACTCCTATCATCACTTAGCACAGAGGATAGGACTGGATAGCAGAGAAGGGAATTATAATAATAATAATAATCATCATCATCATCATCACCATCATCATAAAAATACTGAGTATAGTTTACAATTGAGGAGACATTTAATGTAATACTGTCCTGTTTTCAACTGGGATAAAGTTATTTTTCTTCCTAGTAGCTGGTGCAGTGTTATATTCTGGCTTTAGTCTGAGAACAATGCTGATAACACACCGATGGTTTAGTTGTTCCTCTGTAGCACTTCCCCTGATTAAGGACTGCTCAGTCTCTCATGCTCTGAGGGAGCACAAGAAGGCAGGAGAGAGAACCAGGACACCTGACTCAAACTAGCCAAAGGGGTATTCCATACCACAGCACGTCATGCCCAGCATAAAAACTGGGGGCAGTTACATAGAAGACACTGATTGCTGCTCAGGTCGAGCTGGATATCAGTAAGCAGGTGATGAGCAATTGTACTGTACAGCACTTGGGATTTTATTTGTTTGGAGCTTTTTCATTTCCCTTTGTAGTTATATTAGTATATATTCTCTCCTTGTTATTTCTCTTATCATTAGTAGTTGTAGTAGTAGTAGTAGTATATTGTTCTTTAAACTGTTCTTATCTCAACCTGTGGAGTTTACATTCTTTTGATTCTCCTCCCCATCCTGCTGAGGGAGTGGGGGAGCAAGTAGCTGCGTGGTGCTGAGTTACTGGCTGGGCTTAAACTATGACAAAAACAAAAAAAGAAATAAAATACTAGGATTACATTGGCTGAAATCAGACCATAGGTAAAATACTTGCTCAGACAATTTCAATGATTTCTTAATGATGTCAGCTGTCTTAGGCATTCAGCCAGACTGCAGGATTTTTAAGCTAATTCTTCAGTCTTTGGCTTCACTGACTGTGGTAATGTTACCTCAGTGAAAAATGCAGTATAGTCAGCTTTCCTGTGATAAGCAGAGGGTTTAAATAGTATTGATTGCATATAACCTTCAAGATTAATAATTCTATAAATTACCTTATGTTTTGGTAACTTTAACAACTAATTCTACAGAGTAGGAATTTTAAGACAGTGAATAACAATCATCATGAATCATGAAGACTACTTAGTTCCCCGTGTAGAATAGTCTTTAATCTTTCCAGAATGCATCATATTAGCTTGCAAAAGATATTTGCTTTTTGATTTAATGGGCTAGTGGCTCACTTACTACAGTACAAGGTAGCAGTTTCCTTCACTTAGCAGCAGAAAGAAAAGACATTTTTATTTTTTTGGGCTTGAGCTGCTTTCCTCTATCACACAGAGCCGAAAAATAAAAAATGAAATATATATACTTTTCTGAGACACAGTCCTAGAATTTAGGATAAGTTTACAATTTAAAAACATTACTACAGCAACTGAGACGGATGCTAACTACATCTGGTAAACTCTTTCAGTGCTGCAGGTGTTACAGGATATTTACAACCAAACATTCCACTCCATACTTCCAGCAAGGTATACTTTCACATTGAAAGCTATCACATTTTTTCTGGTCAATACTAATACTTTGTCAACTCAACCTGAAAATGTTTCAGCTGAACAAAAAGAGTGTTTTTTATTCCTTTTTACTATAGATCCCATTATGAAAGATCTCACTGTGCACAATTATACATTTATACATTTGTTTTTGTTAATGAGAAGATGCTATTCAAGTAAAAAGCAATCATGAGGATATTTGGATTATCTCAGAATTTCTTTGCCTAAAGAATAGCTGAAACAAGGCTTTCTGAAGGTTTTCTGAAACAAAATTTTAAACCATGGAAGTTTTCTTAAAATTTCACTACCAGACTTCCAAGCAGTTACATAATGTTATTTGTGACAGGTTTTGAACACAATTTTTGTGCAGTTGTCCGGTTTTTAATACTCACTTACTTACACTATCAACTGCAAACTCTTTAAAGATGTTTTCAAGTTCATTTCCAGGAGTCGGTGTTTCTTTCTTACTTTCCATTTTGATTTTTCTTCCCATTTCAACTGTAGCAGAATTGGTCTTACCCAAGGCTCATAAATTTTTTATGAACTCTCTATTCTTAACCCATACAACAGGTGAATTTTGGCTGGCTTGAAAATTCCTGACAAACATTGCAAGAACTAATTCTTTTTTTTTTTTTTCTTCTTGCTCTGTCCATCTCTTTTCCTTTTGACAATCTGCATAACTGTGTAGATCAAGAGAGGTATGAATTCCCCTCTTTGGACAGCATGAATCATCAGGGAAACCTCTTGCACAGAAATTCTGGGAACTATGTCACAGAAATATTCTGGTAGAAAGACTGAATGTTAACATGGAATGTGCAAATTCATGCAGAATAATGCAAAACGTCTTAAAATTATATAAAGCAAAGTATTTGTCTCAAGAAAACAAAGTTAACAGAATTCTTAAATGCAACTAACCAAAAAAAAAAAAAAAAAAAAGGTGTCTCAAAGTCTTTTAAATATACTGTTTCAGAACACCTTTTGTACTCAAAACTTTTTATCCTACTCCAGTATAAATACAAATATTGGATATTTGTGAATTTCCTCAGATATGAAATTTTCAGCACTAGTATGCAACTAAAGGACAATGCAGCATATATGACATTTTTTTCCCCTCATTAACAAAAATCTCTAACTTTCTGCCTTCTAAATCTGCCTCTAAGATGAACTACCAGCTCCAAATGCAAATAAATTGTTCAAATTTGAAAATGCAAACTTAATTTGGAGGAACAGTACATGCATGTCTCATTTTCTAAAGAAATGAAGGAATGGACAATTCTAGGATCTTAATTTCTTTTTCATCACTCATACCTAACTGAGTGGAGCAATCTTTGCTACTGCTGTATATCATAAAAAATGAAGTTGGGAGAAAAAAAGAAAAAAAAAAGAAAAAGCAGCACCCTTCAAGAATCAAGTCAAATTGTGACCTTTCAGTGTTCACAGGTGCATATGCTGAGCTACCAGTGCACAGTGAAGCCAGCACAGCTTGTCTTCCTGTTTTTTCGCTCATTAATGCAGAACTGAATCAATCTGAGTGGAACTGATCAAAAGCTGACAAAAGTTTACAGAAATTCAAACCCTTCGCAGTAAAATATGAACCACATGAACACCACCTGGCTTCAGGAAGCTTTGGGATAAAAGAAGAGAGTATCTCCTTTGTCTTGTTTATTGCATGGACATGAAGGTGTGATCTGAACATAAAATGAATAATAAGACCACCTGCAAGACTACTTTTTCCTTTCTTTCCAGACAGTAATTCTAATTTAACTTTGTGTTTTATTTTCACCTTCAGTCTCAAAATGCTTCACAGGGTAAGATAACATCAGAAACAGAAAGGAAAATAAAACATTCAAGTTGAAATGATATTTTAGATGAGACAGCTTACAGATTAAACTACAAACACAAACAAAAAAAAAGAGAAATTGGGAGATGCCTGCTCAGACAAGTAACCTAAATATATAAAATCTTGATAATTTATTAACTTTTAATATTTTCATTACTTGGAACAAACCAATGAGAAGAAAGGCTCTAGCCTTCACTTTGCAAAGTGTTGGTCATAAGGGATAGATCTGTGAAAACCTATTATTGTAGTGGGTTTTGGTGACCAGGAGAAAGCAATGAATATTTCTCTTACTTATACATAGAAAGTCCTAATCCAAAATACCTGAACACTTTACAGAGACATTAAATTATATTCATAATTATTTCCTTGCTTTCCAAAGAGGAAATTTGGTGCAGAAAACTGGAACAAAAGAGTGAGAAAAACAAGACATCAATATCCTGAGATAAATTGCAATTGTTGACTTTTTCAGTAAATGAGTTTAGATCTGACAAAATGTGAGTCATCAGTAATCATTTTCCTTGATGATACTCAATTGCTTTTCTTTACGTTTCTTAAACAGATATTCCCTTCGGATCTCTCTGACCTAATTCTTCTCTGCAAAGGCAATAAGAAATCCCCTGTTCAGTGCCAATTTATTAAAAGAAAATACTGCGTGACAGTTTCAATGACTATGGCTGCCATGAGACATATCATGATGGCAGCAATGTTTCCTAAAAGGTGATGTGAAGTATAGACTAGCCAACAGAAATTCTTTCCAAATGTCCTCTTTTTTTTTTTTTTTCAAAAAAAAAAACAAAAAAACCCCAATTTTTATGTTTTAGAAGAACATTATAGGTGTAGTGGTCTTCTGTACAGGTTTGGTTTTGTTTTGTTGGGGTTTTTTTTTTGTGAATACTTTCAGAAAAATCATGGAAATATAGCAGATATCATTCTTTCTTCTTTCGTGAACTGAACACTGAAATGACATTGTTAATTAACTTCAAATGATATCCATTGTAGCCACAGAAAAAAGCATAAAATATATGCTGTTTGCATCTTTCTTTATTCTAAGTACATCTTCAACAAAATCTCAGTCATCTCATCTATATCCAAATTATTTACCACCTGAATGTTATAAATCTATTTCCACTACTTGCACAGAAAAAAAACAAAACCAAAAACATCCAGACAAAACTACAAAAAAAAAAAAAAGTACACCAAAAAACCCCAAAAACGAACAGCCCAACAAAACAATAACCCAGCCTGTTTCTGCAGACTTTCTCTTAAGGTTTACTTGTTTCTTTGTCACCTAGATAACTATCTTAGATTTTCTGGAAACTTTTCCAACCTGAATTGTGTTGTGGTTTAACTCCAACTGGTAGTTAAGTACCAAGGAGCTGCTCTCTCATTCCCCTTCTTTTTCCTCTGCCCTCAGTGGGATGAGGAGAACTGGAAACAGGTAAAACTCATGAGTTAAGTACAGTTCAATAACTAAAATGAAGTAAAATACAGGAACATAAAAAAATAGAATTTAAAGGAAAGGAATAGGAAGAGGAAGAGGAAAAGGAAAAGGAAGAGGAAAAAGTGGAAAGGAAAAGTACAGGAAAAGGGAAAAAAGGAAAAGGATAGATAGGAATAAAACCCCAGAAAACAACTGATACACACTACAATTGCACACAGCCCCCAGACAGTGCCCAGCCCAACCTGAGCAGTGATGGGTGGATCCTGGCTAACTGAGCATGATGTTCTGTGGTATGGAATATCCCTTTGCCTAGTCAGGTTAGGTGTCCTGTCTTTGGTTTCTCATGGCTTCTTGTGCCCCTCCTCACTGGCAGAGCATGAGAGATGAAAAGTCCCTTGATCAGAGAAAGTGCTTAAAAGCAACAACTAAACCATCAGTGTGTTGTCAGCATCATTGTCTGACTAAAGCCAAAATACAGCATTGCACCAGCTACTGGGAAGTAAAATAACTTTATCCAAGCTGAAACCAGGACAAGGGTCTATACCAAAGGTATGAAATTAATTACCTCCACAACACTTTTACACTAATGCTGTATTTACAAGAGAGTAATACATGAAAGTTGCAATAGTTCAGACTGACTGAAGTGGAAATTAAAGATAAAATGAACTTTCCATATTAGCGGTTTGTAGAGATTTAGATTAATGATTTAGAAATTCAGAATTTGTTATCCTCCAGTCTCAGAAGGGAAAAAGCAATTTATATTTCTTCCCTCTAAAATAAAGCTCTCCATAACATAAAAAACAAATTATTTGCATTTCAAAGAATAAGTAACTAATGGGAGTAAATCACATACATGTCATTTTTAGCCTACATTTAAAAAAAAATTTCTTTTCCTCTGAAACAGCAGAATTCCACAGAATAAACTGATATTTTCTTAAATCAGATAAGTTGGAAGGCACTAGGAAAATTTTTCTTTTTCTTCAGTGCTTATATTTTTGGTACACTTGTCTGAGACTTCACCTTTGTTAATTTCTGTATAAACATATAATGAGAATATTACCCCTGCTCTGAAACACTGTGCAGTGTAGGAGTCTTTCAGAGGCAATGAGTGCAAAATAGGCTGCAGCTAGAGGAAACACAGTAAGTTAATATTCTTGAAAGAGGTTTCCAAAGTCCTGATTATCCATATCCAGCTGTGAAAAGCTTTAAAAGGACGTTTACAAGTTTGAGTGGGATGTCCTGAATAGATGGGCAAAGCGTGCACAGTGGTTTGGAAGAGTTGTCATAGGAAGCTTCCACCCCTGCTAGGTTACCACTTTCAGAGCTGCAAATGCCCACCCTCGTGCTGTCCTGAAATACATTGACAAGATGCCAAGGTACTGTGATGTGAACGTAGGTAGGAAGGTGATAGGGCCATTTTCCTGCGCTTAGAGCTCTAAATCATCTAAGCAGCTTGTTCATTGCGTGAGTTACATTTAAGCAACTGTGTCCAGCCTTTCTTCTCAGTTAGAGCAACATTTTCTTCAGACCCAGTCTACAAGGTGTGGTATGTAAATAGGCATGTAAATATTCTCCTAACATTTTAAACATACCTTTTAAATCACTTGAATTTAGGAAGATAAGCATTTTGGAAGGCCTAGTGTCGGAGTATATGTTATATAATGATAGCAGTGAAAATTACTTGCAGTGTCGTCATGATATATGTACTTAATTTGAAGGGAATCTGTGAAAACAAGAAGCCAAAATAGAACTATAAATCACTGGGGTTTAAAACATGAAGTTGCAAAACAATTTAATAAAACTGAAAAGTTAAAGTTTGACTTGTCTATAATTTAACTGTTTAATTTACAATCTAAGACAAAGGGGAACAAATTTTTTATAGAAATTGCACGATGTTTTTCTTGACGTGGAAACAACAGGTTACGTTATCATTGACGATGCAAATAAGAGATTTTTTTTTTTTCCATAGGTGGTTTTCAGTGATACATTGTGTAAAAATTAAGACAGGAAAGACATAAACTGTGCTGGCATTACTACCTTGCACCATCTTATGCATGATACAGTAGTGCAAAGGGGATGAATGACAAGCATGAATGACGAGCAAATCTCTCTATCTATTTCTTCTGATTCTTTATGATATAAAAAAGGAGGTACCATGTTTCACTTAAAAACATTTTATATTATACCCTAAGTAAAATGCTATCACTATGTTCAGAATTATCTTTCATATGTGGAAAACAAAACAGAACAATTTACCTATGTGAAATTGATGAGGCAGAATATACTGGTTTACTATAATTACTAGGATTTTGTTGTTTTTATCTCCTTTAATCTTACTGTTGTTCTTCTATCCCATTTTGTTTTATGTCATCTGCTTTGATACATCAGCTCCTTTTTCTCTCCCAGTTCTTGTCTCATACTTCTGTCTTCGCTTTCCTGATTTTATAATACTGGTTAAAAAATGGTTTCTTCAAGTCTCCTGAACATTTTGCTGTATTAAAAAAACTGTTTGAAAAATGCTGTAACATTATTCAACCACAGAAATACTATAAAAATAAAAATCCATAGAACTCTGAGTGAACAGAAATTAAAATAAAAATAAAAACAATAGACAAATTCACCCCATGGTCCCATTTACAAAAACATTTTAGAAGAGAAGTCAACACAGAAGCTATTTTTATAAAGAATTTTAATTTCCCAGGCTAACTATTGAACTACTATGCAATCGCAGATTTTCCGTTTCTGCTCCACAAATCCACTGGCACATAAATATTATCTTTAAAAAGTTAATATGGACTGTACAGAAAGATAAGTATGTCATTTTCCCTCAAGAATGTATGGATATAAAATTAGAAAATACTGTGATTCCTGATTCCTAGTGCATATTTCATTGGTTAACTCCCCACCCCACCCGAAAAAAAAAAAAAAAAAAAAAAAAAAACAGACAAAAAACACACACAAAAAAAAAACAAACACAAAAAAACCCAACCAAACCCCCCAAAACCAACAGCAAAACAAAACCATGTGTACACACACACACTCAAGCAAAAAAAAAAAGAAAAAAACCAAAACAAAACAAACCCAAAAACAACAACAAAAAAACCCCACCACAGAACAAAACCCAAACTTCCCAACACAAAGTAAATCACAGAAATGGGCCATATGAAAACCTTCATAGGTCAAAACCTTCCTTCATAGGTCATTTACCTTGCAGATGAAATAAAATACACTCCCATGACTAATTGAAATATATTTAAAACTTCATTTTCTATCTTCCCGAACATATATGTCTACCTGCCACAAAATCCTCTAAAATCAAAGCACAGTTGTAGCATCACTAAGATAATAGCCCTGTCAATTCTCCTGCCATGTTTCAGCTGCGAAGTCTGGGTCCTTAACTATTCTCCTGGAAGCAAGCGTAATTGCTACAGAAAGAGATCGGTGTTGCTCTGTTTACATACTAAGCAACAGTAACATTTATCACTGCTACTTTCTGTTTGAGGGTTTGAAAATGCATTTCTAATGAAAGGAGGCAAAGGGATAGGACATTTCAGCGTGAAACTGGTTTTCTAACCCTGTACGTCATCCCCTGATTTTAATTTTTAGTTAGATTTAGGCTCTGGAAAATATCTCATCAAGATAATAAGCTGATGTCAAAAAAATGGCTAAAAGTTTTCCAGTGTGTTTGGATCTGATTCAGACTGACCATGCCTAGCAGTAATTTTTGTACGAGGAGAATAAGTCAGCTTTCATTTAGTGTACTTTCTGTGATACAGCCCATCTTTTGCATTTTATTAGAAAAACTGAAATATCTACCTTTGTTTATTTATTGATAACTGAAGACAAAGATCTAATGCATTTGTATGACATCATCTTCAGGATCTACATAGGGTCAAACACTAGCAGAATAGAAAAACTTAACAAGCCAAACAGTTCTTCTGCCCTTCCCCAAAACAGTAAAATAGTGTCTGTTTTCTAGCTCCTACAGGTTAGTTATAGGCAGTTGTCAAAAAATAGTTGTGTTGTAATTCTTCAGCTTCCAAATATGAGACTTTAATTTCCAACTAGCATAATTGGAAGCAACAAAAATTATGTACAAAAGTCATTATAAATGTCATCGCAGGAAAAAATAAACGCTGTAGAGACGTGGTCATGGAAATAGGAAACTATTGAGAGCTTAGAGTAATAAATCCAGTAGCAGCTAAAGTGATTATTTTCAGAGAAAAATTCTTCCTATTCTTTGTTTATTTTTCTTTCAGTTGCTAGACATGGATATTATAGGAAAGTGGCCATGACCATCACTCTGGGCAGCCGGTCTTGAAAGTGAACTTTTTTTCCTTTTTCTTAGCTGTGTTCACAAAGTGTGCTACAATGAATTAGGAAAATGACAACCAGGTCTTAAGAGTGAATAAATAGGAATACACCACATTAGAAAGGGTTATTTTGCTCCCACTGGCTTTTCTTCACACTGGTTTCCAACTGGAAAAAGTACCTTTCTCATTATTCCCTCATGTCTCCAGAGGTAACCTGTGATTATTTTGAAATACTTTTGGTTTGTTGTTTTGTTTTTTATAACAAAAAACTTTAGAAGAGTTGCGATGTGTCTTGAAGAGTAATCTGTTTATGGGGATGGAAAGAAAGGCCAGAAAAAAATTACAGGGAACACTAGAATATGTAATGTAAGTTCATCTAATGTACCCCAAATTGGCAGATGCTATCACTCTTCAGGATAGTTCTATTCACGTGTGCCAGTGACACAACAAAAAGAGAAAAAAAGAAAATATATAAAGCTGAGTTGTGTGTTCCATGTCCTAAATGGAAAAAAGTGAAACACCATGAGACCACAGTTCTGCTGTGAAAACAGATCACAGTATTTCAGTCACCCACAGGCACCCTTAGTGACATTCTGACATTCATATATCAGTTTTGGCCTGAACCAAACACCTCTGCAAACAGTACTGTCACCAAGTTTGTTTGCTAAACATTAAAAAAATAGGCCACAGACATGAATGCACTTCAACTACAAGCATCTGACTGATCTTCTTCAACACTCTGACATTTAAGGTGATGTTAAAATTAACCAAATCATTGTACAATGTGGCTGAGATAGCACAGCATAAGTAATGGCCTTATTCCAGGATTACATGAGTTGTGCATCACAGCTGGACAGAATGTGGATTTGACAATATAAGAAAACATTTTAGCCATGCTTAAGATTTACTTTACACAAGATATGACCTAGGATGCAGCGCTGCTGAGGGTCCAGAGGTTCAATCACTGCTGAATGTGTTACATGATGTTATGTGAAGTAGTTATTATATTTTTTCTCCTGAGACCTGTTTTTATTCTGATTCTTTTTTTTAGTTCAAATAGCTGGTGATGCCTGTAAAGGAATCAGCAATGAGAAAAGTGATGTTCTGTATAAATGAACCTAATCCATTCTAGATTATGAATTATTTATTTTGCATGCAGACATCATGATTTCCACTGGGATAGAGTTAATTTTGTTTTCTTTGTAGCTCATACTGTGTTTTTTGGGTTTAGTAAGAGAATGAGTAGAGTTTACCCTAAGCCAGGGACTTTTCGGTTTCCCATTCCCTGACAGTGAGGAGTGGCACAAGAATGTGGGAGGGAGCAGGGATAAGACACCTGATCCAAACTAGTCAAAGGGATATTCCATACCATAGAATATCATGCTCACTATATAAACTGGGGGGAGTTGGCCAGCAGCCACTGATCACTCAGGGGCTGACTGAGGATCATTCAGCGTGTGGTGAGCAATTATATTATCAGGGAATCATAGAATCACAGAGTGGTTTGGGTTGGAAAAGACCTTAAAGATCGTCTAGTTCCAACCCCCCTGCCATGGGCAGGGACACCTTCCACTAGACGAGATTACTCAAAGCCCCATCCAGCCTGGCATTCTGCATCATTATGCATTATGCATGACTTGTTTTTCTTGGATTTTATTAATCTCTCTTTTTATTATTATTATTATATTTCACTTAATTCAACTGTTCTTATCTCAGCCCGTGTTTTTTACCCATTTCTGATTCTCCTCCCTAGCTTATCAGAGCAGGGAGGGTGGAGAAACTGAGATGCTGCCTGTGGGGTACTTAGGTCTCTGATGGGGTTAAACCACAACAGCAGGCATGTGAATTCAATGGATAAGGTCTAGCACTCTTCTCGGTTACAATGATGAAACGTACTTTCTTCAGGGTATTATTATTCCAAGAATGCAGATACTCATTACTGCAATTATAAAGCAGAGCAGTGTTTGTGCATTTAGCTGCTACCAGGAAAAAGCAAAATGTGGGTAAGGAGCATGGTGATCATTCAGGGATTATAATGCACAGAATGACATCATGACTCCAACTTTACCATTTCAATTCCTGTCTTTCTCAACTGAATTGTGGTCCTCAGACACATTGATTCGCAATGCATTTCCATAGCTTGACACATTAGACAAGTCCAAAAAGAAGTAACTAAACCCTTGACTGGTAATTCAGGCAAGGCTCAGTTCTCAAAGCAGTGCTTCAGTCACCTGATCTAATGGTGTTCACTTCTAAAATGTTAGAAACAGAATTAAAACAGTACAGCTGAGAAGGACCTTGGAGTATTGGTGGCAAGTTGACCATGAGCTGGCAGTGTGCCCTTTGTGGCCAGGAGGGACAAGAATGTCCTGGGGTGGCTCAGGAGGAGTGTGGCCAGCAGGTCAAGGGAGATGAACCTCCCTCTCTACTCAACTCTGGCTAGGCCACATCTGGAGAACTGTGTCTAGGCAGTCCACTGCATCCACGACAGGTGATTTTGATACCCTGACTTTAACAAACCTTCTTTTATGTATACAAAGAAAGTGATGAAAAGTAAAGCAAATTCTTTCAGATTTTAATACGCCTTATGAAATAAACTAACTTCTCCAAAACCTGTTCGGGCTGACTTACTGGCAGATATAATTCTCCGATTAGTTAAGTTTATTAGCAATGAAATTTCTCAATTGTTCATTCAGTTAAGTGTGAAAGAAATTTTAAAATGTTCTTATAGGAAAAATAAAGGTTTTATTTCATATTGTAAATACAAGTGGTTTTGACTTTATTCATTCTAATCTGAAAATTATTTCATATGTGAATTTGTCAGAGTTAAAGATTTGCTTAATAAAATGCTGGGTAGGAAATAAGACAGAAAAAAACCCCGCTGAAATTATTCAGAAAATTAAATAAGTATCTCAACTTCATGTGTTTATATTGCAGTAGAGTGTCTGTCACAGTTGCAATTCAGAAAAAATTAAATATGAATAGGATTGCCAGAAAAAAAATCAAGTACTGAATATATTTTTACATTTTTAAGCCTGAAACAAGCAAGTTCAGAAAAGTCCAAATGGCTTCCAAAAGTTCAGGACTTGAAGAGAAAGGACAAGTCTGCTTGTACACACTTTTCCCAAAGCATCACTTAGTAACTTGGAAAATTAACAGTCCCTTACATTGAACCTGGTGATGTATTGGCTTGGCATAAAGCGTGCATTATTCTGCTGCTCTTATTTCTCTGATCTGTGTCTGAATTCATGCCAATTTACTTCAGGATTCTCTGTGTATGTGTGCATGAGCATGTACATGGAAGAGCATCTTTATGGCTTAAAAAGCATACAAAATCTGCAAGCAAACTGCTTCCTTAAAGCACTGGATTCATTTCCCAAACTACTTTGAAAGCACTGCAAAGTATTTAGGCCACATAAGAAGCTACGTTCTCACTACATAGCATGAGATTAGCAAATTAAAATGCATACGGTTTTCCATAGCGAAGTTTAGTTTCATTTGATATAAAAAATGGAAACCTAGCCAATAGCTGTACTGAAATTTCGAAAGGCAGGTGATCAGCTTTGTTTGTAAACAATAGTATTCAAACAATACCCCATTTATTTATGATTCTAAAGGACCAATATGTTTATACTCTTCTCAAAGCAATCATTATGAAGTATCTCTGCATGCCCAATTTTTTTCTATTTTTTTTTTTACATTTATTATACAGTAACTACTCCAGTCTCTGAAAACTGACCTGGGACATTTGTCTGTGGGCAAAAATAGTTCTATTAATTCAGTGTTTTAAGGGAGTCAAGGAAGAAGAAATATTTATCAAGTACATTCAAGGGATTATAATGTTTTTAAGGAATTTTTATGTCACTGTTATTAAACACAATAAAACATAATAGAAGGAAAATGGAAATATCAAGGGATGTAGTAAAGTCTTTATTTGTTGAATTTTTAAAATAGCTGGACTTTTTGGCAGAACTTTTTATCTGCTTCCAGACTTGCACATTCTTTTTTTTTCTTTTTTTTTTCCAAATTAGTTGAAAACCTTCTCATACTTCTAAAGAGTTCATGAAATTTATCATATAAAGCAGAAAAAATCTTAACTATTACCTGTACGCTTACTATTTCTTTCATTAACTCCCCTGGTCTGTTAAATAATGGTTAAATTAAATAGATAAAACCTGTTAAATGAAGTTTAACATAGAATCATAGAATTATAGTACAGAATCATAGAATAGTTAGGGTTGGAAAGGACCTTAAGATTATCTAGTTCCAACCCCCCTGCTATGGGAGGCAGAAGAACCTGTTCTTCATATTCTTCATCAAAAGAACCTGTTCTTCATGAAATTCATATTCTTCATGTTCTTCATCAGAAGAACTTGTTCTTCATGAAATTTCTTTTTGAATTCACTAATAGTATTGTAACTTGATCATTTCACTAAATTACACCTACCCATAATGAATCAAGTTAAAGGTCTACATCTCATTAGGATGTAGAAGCTACTCTAGGTTTCCTATAAAATTCAGTCAGCCCCCCTGTGATATATTAATCAACTACATTTCATATTTGAATTTTTGCTGGCAGGAAACAACCTGATACAGATTATATTTGTCAGAAACCTCAAGATACAATTTTCTTTTTCATAAAGCAACTAACAAACATTTAACCAACAATATCACTGCAAAAATTCATTCTCATTATTTTAAATTCTAGTAATACTGAGTTTATAAATCTGTTGGAAATGCAGAAGATATAAATGCAAAATAATTTATTCATGTAGCTGAATTCACATAAACGTAAATACATAGTTTAGCTAACAAAATATTCTCAAGTAGAGAAACACTTTAGGAAGCTGCCAGTTGTATACCACAATCTGCTTCCATGCAGAAATATGTTCTAGCTGTAAGTGAATGCCACAATGGTAATGGAAGCATGGGAGAAAGGCAAGATATAGCTTATAGAAATAAGATGGCTTTTTATTAATTTAAGGCATTATGACACAGCTCCTACTCAACTGTCTGCTCTCCAAGCAATCTGGATTTGTTGCGCAGTTGATAAACCTCTGTTTTATCAGGCAATCGGGCAAATGACTTAATATTCAGCTGTGCAAGATGTTTTAAGGAAAGCACTATTGCATACCTTTATTTAGGTGACAAGCCAGCCTTGAATGCAATATTTCATCAGTATTAAAGCTTCTAAAAATCTTGCAAGTTCAGGAAGTTCTGGGGAAGTAATCTGGGTACTTCCATTTATCTGCAGGAATATGACAAAGAAATCAGCACAGGTGATCCTACAAGTATGTAAAGACATCTGCCTCACATTTCCCTGTGTTCAGGGGGTACTTTACCTTCCCATCACACAGCCAGAGCCCTGCCTATGCTCTAAGCCATGCTTAAGATCTGATTCACCTCCTTCAGCTAGTCTGATTTCAGTATTTCAGATTAACTAATTAATAGGAGTGATACAGGTATAGCAATTCACAGCAACACATTGCAAGTTGTAGTGTGGAGAACCTCTTATAATCAGTTTAATGCTGAGTCTTCAGCTTCAGCCAACTTTGGCAGAAAAACATGGGCAGGATTTTAGTTAACAAAACCAAAAAAGAAAAAAGATAACCAAAACAAAACAAAATCAAAGCTCAAATCTTTGACAAAACTTCCCAGTACCTCAGATACCCAAGTTTTCTATATTTTCTGTTCTGCAGTTTATAATAAGCACAATTTCCTCTTCTGATGACTTTCCGGAGGATTCTAGTTGTAACACTGTACCTCATTATGATATCAGAGAAAATTTTTCACTGAGTTGGACCTTGGGTGTTGCCCAGGAACCAGTGATCATGAAATGATCAAATGAAATATGAGCAAATACAGGACAATCAAAACTGACTATACATATGCTTGGTGCTTCAAACGAATGTAAGAAAAACCTGAGTAAAAAAAAACAGTAGAAAAATATACAAAAAAATCTGAATGAAACGAGGGAGTGGTTAGAAATTTAAAAGTTTATTAAATGATTCACCACAATTGTGAGAGAAGACAGTTTGGCTAAATGTCCATCCCAGTACAGGAGTGTAATTAAGATAGCCACTACATGTAGTAAAATAACTATATATTACAAGCAGAATGCTAGATGGCATTTAGTTAGGAGCTGTGAAAGACAGAGAATATAACAATGATGCTGTTAAAGATATGAGGACTTTCAAAATTGAGGAACCATCAGAAAATCAAAATAATACCAGATTTGTTTTTCAATTCTGATAATGAAATCATCTATGCCAATGAAGAAAAGACAGCAAAAGGCAATAAAGATTCATTTTCTGAATATAGGGAGACAGAAGGCAATATACTTACACAAACACAATAGGACGCTATACTATTTCTTTATTATCCATGAAGTATATCAATATTTAAACTCAGGCAAATTGCACTCAAGTGTTCCTAATGTTCTTATCACAGGTGAGTAAAACTGCAAAAACATCTGTTAATTTTTTTTACATTTTTAATATTAAAAAACACTTTTAGTTTATAAAAAAGACAACTTGGGAGTGAGTTAATTCCATTATGAAAATAAAGAAACTCTCATGATGGAGATAACGGACTGGAGCACCTCCTGTATGAAGACAGGCTGAAAAAGTTGGGGCTGTTCAGCCTGGAGAAGAGAAGGCTGCGTGGAGACCTCATAGCAGCCTTCCAGTATCTGAAGGGGGCCTAGAAGGATGCTGGGGAGGGACTCTTGCTCAGGGACTGTAGTGATAGGACGAGGGGCAATGGGTTCAAACTTAAACAGAGGAAGTTCAGGTTAGACGTAAGGAAGAAGTTCTTTACTGTGAGGGTGGTGAAGCACTGGAATGGGCTGCCCAGGGAAGCTGTGAATGCTCCATCCCTGATGGTGTTCAAGGCTAGGTTGGACAGAGCCTTGTGTGACATGGTTTAGTGTGAGGTATCCCTGCCCATGACAGGGAGTTGGAACTAGATGATCTTAAGGTCCTTTCCAACCATAACTATTCTATGATTCTATGACAGAAAATAATTGTTGTTGATGGAATCTTTAGGAAAAAAACAAAGTCTGAAAGATGAAGTAAGACAAATTCAAACTAGAAATAAGACACCAAATTTAGAGATTAATAATAATTAATACACAGACATTATACAAAAATGGAGAATTATCTATTTCTTTATTCATTGCCTTTGAAGTAAAATCAGGTTGTTTCAGGATGATAATTTTATTAGTGAAAAGTTACGGCATTCACTCCTGGATGAAATGCTAGAACTCTGTTTTGCACAGGAGATCATATTCAGTGCTGAAGTGGTTCTTTATGGACAAATTATTTTATACATTAAAATGTAATGCAAAAACTGTGTTATTTTGTATAGATTACAATTAAGTAATGTAAATTTGTTTATCAAGTAGCATATGGAATCAGAAAAAAAATTTACACTTTAGTTCTAATCATCTTGAAAGTCAGTGTAAACACTCACTTTAGAATTACATTTTATAGCAAACATCTATGTTAACCAAGTGAGAGTAACTGCTGGATAAAATTGTGCTTGAATGTTCTTTGGAAGCAGTCACTCAAAACTGTGATATTACCCCATTAATCTGAGGCCAGCTGTTCCCTACTATCACAGGTAAACTAGGAGTTGAGAGTAATGTAAGAAAGCAGAACTGTGTTTTTCAGTGGATGGAAGATCTACACCAGAGACTGAAGGAGGCCTATAGTCTCCCTAATTATGCCTGAATCATCTTGTTAGCTTTTAAGGGTTCCCTGCAGCCCATTTAATAATATTTTAATCATAAGAAATGAAAGATATTTCAATTAAATGACCCTTTGTGAATCTCTCCTCTAGCTGTCTCTCTGTTACAGAATCTCAGCAATGCCTTTTTTTGTTATACTTCAACGATTTTGTCATTACACTCTACCCTCTGGTCCTCCCATATGAGCAAATGCATACATTTTTAGTGCTTTCTTTAAGATAAAATGTAGTAAAAGACTTCTTTGTGTTGTATTAGTTTAGCTTGTTGGGTAAAATAAGTCTCAAGCTGATTGCAAATCAGATTGTATTAGGAATGTCACAAATGGAAACTAGTGAAATGGAAAATACCTCATGACTTGGGTTACTGCAGGCAAGTTGCAAACAATATTATAAACTGATTTTTAAACTCTGAAAAATACTTAAGCAACTCAATATATTTAATATAATCTAAATGTCCTCTTAAAAAGGGAACTTTAGTCCCTTGGGCTGAAAGGTAAATATTAAACATTAACAAAGTATTAGGCTGATTGGTATTGTCTGGGAAATAGATTGAAAGAAGAGAGAGCAATTCTGCATTTTTGTTTTCTTTAGGCCTGTAATTAATAAACATAATCGCTACCCACAATTTTAAAACATAATGGTTTTAAATAAAAATGCAACTGTGGGTTTGTTTTTCCGGCGATCTGAAAGAACATTTCTATCTCATAAGTAACTCTTGTAGTTGGGTTTAGACTCTAGGATACAGAAAGGGGGGTTTGTAATTAGGTAGGTGTCTTTTTAATCTAAATTAAAACATCTAAAGAAAACATGCCCCTGTCAAGCTAAACTTTCAATAAAAGTAAACATATTTATAAGAACAAACCAGTTGCTGTGGCATGTTTCCTATGCTCCTTTAAAACCTACAAATAATAAAAAATGCAAACACATAGGCTAAAAGGGCTGTTTAATACTTTGAAAGGATTTTTTTTTAATCTGATTTTTTTTAATACAGAAGTCATTCAAGCTAGCGCATTGTGATATTAAACAATAGATAAAATAATAAATATATAAAAAATAAAGTAGAATGATTATTTGCACTATGCTGTAAGCTGCAAACACTACCTCATTTTTACCTAAACCTAAAATATTTTGCAAGTACATTTGTTATCAGTTTTCTTATATAAACTTTCCAATGACTTTTTCTTCTAGCCTTATGAATATTTTGCTTAGTTAGTCTAGTTTTCACAAGTGAAATGTGTTCTCTGAAGAAAGAAGTAACATAAAAGTAACAAAATAAAGAAAATACAAAATATTGCACAATTGACTCTTGAATGCATCTCTGGTGATGTTGATACGTAACTCTTTGAAAATAAAAGTAAAAATTTAGTCTTATAGATTCTGAAAACTCTACCCAAGTTTGTCAGAATTTTAGTTTTTGTTTGGACAGTACTACGCTCTGCAGTTAACCCCTAGAGAACTGGATACATCTTCTTACACTAGGGGAAGTGAAATTAATAGCAAAAGTAAGCAAAACCTCTTTTCAGATAAATGCTGGTAAAGTCTAAAGAAGCGGAGTACTTTTATAATCTCAATAGTTTGAAAATGCTTTCTAATTCATTATCAGACTCAGTATGTTAGCAGTGACACTTGTGCTTCTTCCTTAATGAAAATTCTTTCTGCTTTTATAGACTATTCCATTGATACAGCCTGTCAAACCTAGCCTATAGCATGATCATGGCAATAATGAACATAACGATTCTGATTTTTGGAGAATGGACATGCACATTGGTGATAATAATTACCATAATTGCTATAATGACTTTGCATTATATTGCACTATTCATCAGAAGCTCTCAAAGAATTTTGCAAACTTCATGTCTTGCAACATGCATGTGAGATTAATTACTGTGTGATCTGTTTCTTCCATTTTACAGATGGCAAACTAGTTCACGCAACAATTTGACAGCTAAGCTATGGATCCTGTTACCCATCTATGTCACCTACAGAAAAAAATATTATGCTGTCCATACCCAGAACATCATTCCAATATTGCTTCTGTCTGGGTTTTTGGAAAGCAGTTGACTTGAGTATGTTGCAGGCGACGGCGCGGGGAATCAAGCGACGACTCAATATGAGTGATAAGCAAGTTCCACTTTATTGCCAGTTG
>WYDI02018718.1:0-15857 GCA_009867235.2 Psittacus erithacus
CACAGCTTCTCTGGGTACCCTGTGCCAGCGCCTCAGCACCCTCCCAGGGAAGAGCTTCTGCCTAAGAGCTCATCTCAATCTCCCTCTGGTAGATTAAAGCCATTCCCCTTGGCCTGTCCCTACAGACCCATCAGCCACATGATGCAAACACAGCTTAGCAGAACCTGAAATACTGAATTTTAGTCCTGTGCTTCCCAGTCTCAAAGATACTGGGTGCAAATTGAAAAAAAGCCCTGTTAAAATATGAAGCCAGTAATAAGTTTGTATGTTAACTTTTTGGTTTTGGTTTTGTTTGGTTTGTTTTGGATATTTTAAAATCCTTCCTCATGCTTTCTTCATCAGTTAGTAGTTGCTTTCTTTTGGTTTTGGTTTGGGGATAAAGTTGCACTTAGTTTCCTTACCTGATAAGGAGGAGGAAGCTGCCATGAAAGCATCCTGCTGTGCACTGAGCATGTGAACCTAACAAAAACAACTCTCATCTCTATCTTTTGTAACAGATGCTCCAGAGTGTACCAGAGTAGTAGGGTAGGTCCACAGCAGTCATTTTATCTGCAAGGCTGCTTCCTTTAGGGGTAATAAAAGCAATGGGAGCTTGGATTGTTTTATTACCTTCCATCACAACAGTCCTAAGCTTTTATAAACAATAGATCTTTCTTTTGTAAGCTGTTTTATGGAGGCTGTATCCATTTTATATTGGGCAGAGAAACTGCAGTTGAGTTGGCTTGACTGACCTGGTCCAGATCCTGGGCCCATTCCAGAACATGTTAAAAGAACAGGAATAGACATAAGATTTCTCAGTGCTTTGGGTTCTGTTGTGGTGGGTTTGGTTTCGTTTGTTTCTGTTAACTCAGGTGACTGTCTAAACTGTGCAGTGACTTGTTTCTGCATCTGTTTTCAGGCACAAGGTTTTCAAACAGCGTTGTGCTGCTGGCTCCAATCGCCCCCCAACGATAAATCAGCCAGGATTCAGCGTGGGAACATCATCCTCCTCATCATTGCCACCTCCTGCCTCTTCGAAGCACAAAACAACAGAGAGACAGGAAAAAGGAGATAAACTGCAAAAAAGGCCTATGATGCCATTTCACCATCGGCCCTCTGTGACTGAAGAGCTATGCATGGAGCAGGACACATCAGGGCAGAAGCTGGGATTACCAGGAATGGAGCCCTCTTTAGAAGTCCCTAATTCCAGAAAATACGAGAAGCCGCTATCTATACCTGCTAGAAATCCAAGCAAGCAAATGAATATGAATCCTATGGATTCACCCCATTCCCCTACTTCCCCTCTGCCTCCCACACTCAGCCCCCAGCCAAGAGGTCAGGAAGCAGAGAACCTGGACCCACCTTCTGTACCCGTAAACCCAGCACTCTATGGCAGCGGTCTGGAGCTTCAGCCATTGCCCACCTTAGATGATAGGACAGTACTCATTGGCCAGAGGTTGCCTCTGATGGCAGAGGTCAGTGAGACAGCATTATACTGTGGGATAATTCAGAACAATGAGTCACTAGATATGTGGAGGACCTACAGTGTCCCGTCCAGTGATGATCCAGAGTTCAGGCCACCAGATCTTCCATGTGAGAGATATGATGCCAAGATGGAAATCAGCTCGGACAGCACTGCATTGAAGAGGTGAGAATGCTGGCTTATCTGAGGGGTTGCTTTACTACCTTTCCAAGCGTGACCAAACTGTTTTCAATTGAAACTGAAACAAATAGATAACATTAAATGCTTAAATAGAAATACGCTATTACAGTGTGTCTTACTTTTTTCATATCTGGCTTTCTGTTGGACATGATAAGAACCAATTGATCTTTTTGTAATCTATAACACAGTCATGTAAGCAAAGGTAAGAGTTTTATGTCTTTTGACCGTTTAAAAAGATGAACACCTGTGTTTAGTTATGCAGCCTTCCAGATATATAAATGCTTGGTTTGAGGGAAATTCTATTCCTAGCACTGTGGATGCGCTTCAGTGTGGTTTGTCCAGTGGTGTATGCTTAAAATTGCTCTACACCATGCTTGCTATGAGCAGTAGCTGATACTGCATATGGAATAATCCTGCTTCTTTGGAAACTTCAGTCTCGGTAGGATGGAAAACAAGAACCCAAATGGGCTCTCTGGTCTGTACACAGAAAAGGGCAAATTCTAATCTTTTATAAATGTTACATTAGAAAAACTACAGTGAACAGAGTTTTCCTCGATGAAAGACATGAACTGCCTAAATTTGAAGGAATTTTAGCTGTCTCTTCATTATTTTTTTAAATAGGAATTTTGTTTTGTGCAAATGTATTTATGTATAACTTCAGCATGAGAATTTGAATTCATTTTACGCTGGCCTAAAAGTTACTTTTGCATTCTGACATTGCATAGAAAAAATGCACTGCAAAGAGTAGTTAATGAAAAGGGATCAGCTAAAATTAGTTAAGGAAAAAGGTCTGAGTCATGACAACCTTGCTTTTGTGATTACAGGGAGTTTGCTGGGCTGAAAAGGTTATGTGTGCTTCGAAGTGTTTTGATTGATGTGGTGGCAAGATTAATACTTGTTCATTGTTCCAAAGTAGTTCTTAATACAGTAAGATGTTTAATACCAAATGTACGCAAATGCATCGTTTGTTTGAGGAAAGAACATGCTCCTGTTGGATTAAAGAAGATGGAGCGGGCTGTCGTTGTGTATGGCAGCTACAGATCTTAAGAGCTGTTATTTTGCGTTGCTGTAAGAGGTGTTTGTTTTGTTTCATGGTGGCTCTTGCTTCTTTATTTTCACTTTCAGGCTCTTAGCACAACCTAATAAACGGTTTAAAATCTTGGAAGAGCAGAAGCCAGTGCAGCCACTGAACTACCTTGACCCCTTGCCTCTAATACAACAACCTGGTGAAGGCTGGGGAGATGTGAGTGATCCTTACACTTTTGAAGATGGTGATATCAAGTACAGCTTCACTGGCAATAAAAAATGCAAACTTGGGGCTGAGAAAGATACTCAGAAAAAGAACAAGGTAACATGGAAATCCAGAGTCTTCATTGTTAATGTTCTTATTGGCCTTACTGTAGCGCAGGATTTGCTCTGCAGCTCTTGGAAAGAAACAAGCCTGTTCCACAGATCAAAATCAGAGATGATGTGTTTCTGTCCTGCACTAGCTCACAGCAAATCTCCCTTTCTCTGTGGTAATTTTGAGCTAGTATTTGTTGGTATCCTTCTCAACATATTCGTGTATGAAGACACTGTTGTGGCAAGGAATGCTTCCTGCTTATGTGTATTCAGCTTGACCAGCAGCAGGTGCCAGATTTAAGCTAAGAAAATATTTTGAGCCTTGTACAGATTAAAGAACTTAATGGTCTCTTTCTTTTCCTTGCTTGCCACATCACCTCGCTGCAAAACTCGGATCTCTTCCCTTGAGCAGAATTAACATAGCCTTCTGCTGAGAGGATTGGTGGCACAGAGACTGTACTGGCTCTTCCATTTCCTTGGAGGGGTTCTTCCATATGTCAAAGAAAACATTTTGATCACCATTCTTAGGTCATCACCTACCCCATATGCATGATCCTTCTTATGTATCTTAGCCAATCTGGAGGTCGCTCACTTGTTCTTGTGCAGGTAACCATCACACTTCAAACAGATGTTTCCTGAAGAAACAGAGGTGGCCAATTCTGTGTGCTGGCTATCAAAGTTGACTGATGTGTATGGAATCCTTTGTAAATAAATAGTGCACAGAGCTACTCCATAGTTCTCCCAATATGTAGATAAACAGCAGACAACTGTGTTCTTTTCCCTTCTTAATTATTTTTTGCTTCTCAAAGCATTTAATCCAGAGCCCTCAGTGTGGCTTGACATTGGAAAACAGTTGTTCTTTAATAGTTTAAACTAATGCCTAGTAAAAACTCTTGGATTTTGTTTTATAGTCAGAAGATGGAGTTGGTACCAAGGAAATCCCCACAGCAGGTCATTCTACACCAGTTCCTGATGGAAAAGATGCCATGTCTATTTTCAGCTCTGCTCCTAAGGCTGGTGAGTAAAAGCTCTTCAATTCGATTCTCAAAGCAAAACTGTTCAAAACTACCCAATAAAATCTGAAAGGAAAAATCAGATACTGAATATTTTACTGTAACATCAGGGCTACAGCTCCTGGGGTAGAAAAATCTTGATTCTACTTGTCCTTTTTATAATAACATAATTACTTTAACATTTTTAAGAGCACTGCAGTTGAGCAGTAGCTGCCTTCATTCTTTCCTGATAGACCATCAGTTCTTAAAACCTGACTGCAAAGCTGTTTCTAGGCTGCCTCATAGAAGAGGGGGCTCAGTGATTCTTCCTTGTCCCCTGTTTAGAGTGAGAAGTCAAATTGAGAAAAGACGTTCTTGTGTTTCTCAGCGTTGCTCCCATTTTTCTTGTTTTTCCCTTTCTTTTTGACAGACACCCGGCAGGACAATGCTGCAGGCCGCGTAGGCTCTGGTAGCCTCACACAGGTGACAGATCTGGCTCCATCACTTCATGATTTAGATAATATCTTTGATAACTCAGATGAAGATGAGCTTGGTGTAAGTCTTTGTAGGACTGAGTGTTCTGTAGAGTTAAACCTTAGTCAAGAGAAGAGGGGGAGCAGGATGGAATCCCAGGGGGAAACGGTTCTCCCTAATAGATAGGAGAGAGTTTCCAGGTAGGCAGGCTTGGATTTTAACTAGGAAGAAGTGCTAGCAAAGAGAGGTATCCTTTCAGGAGACCCATCAAAGTGAGAAGTCATCACTGTGTATGTATAATTCAGGAATATATCATGTAAGTTATATCAAAGCTTGTATTGTGTGGCAGTTTTTCAGTCATGAGGGAACCTGTGTACAGCTACCTTGCTGATTCAGGCATTGCTTTGGCAGGCTGTATGAATACTGCCACAGGTAAAGGTTTATAAATGCATTACATCTAGTTTCATGTCCTTTGCTTTTATCAGTATTTTGTGTTCTCTTGAGAGTTACAGAATCATTAACCAGTGATTTGTTCTTTTACCTTGTCTGAGAAGCTGCCCAAAGAAAAATAAATTCAACCTTACTGAGCTTCAGTAATTCTCTGAGGCATGTTTCTTTCTATTCCTGCAGCAGTTTATTTCAGTGCAAAGAGGAATAGTTGCTGAATATTAGGAAATACAGAGGGCAAAGCAGGTTTACATCAATTACTAGGGAAAAAAACCTGAGACACACGGAAAGGCAAAGATTAGAATAATTACTATATATAAGCTTAATCTAATATAGCCACAACCATAGAGATGATCCTGTACTGACTGAGGGTAGATAATAGTGTTTTAAAGTCTGATGGCTGCTTCTGGGCAGTACTTTTCACGTACACCAATTTATTTACCAATTCCCCCTGTTCTGTGGTTCCACACAAACTACACTTCAAATGTTGCCGTTCATATGCAAATCTGCTAAAGGCCAGTAAGAATAAATTACCTTTTTCTGTCAAGTTGGCCTGGCCAGACCTAATGGTCTTCTGCCTTAAAACCTGAATGTGTTGAGCTGTCCCTGTGGTGATACTTTATGGCATTCTTACTCTGGGTTGTATTTTCATTGTTATCTCAGAGTAGTCTGAACATGGAAGCAAATAGAGTAGTCAAATTAATTTCAGGCTGAGTGTTTGTGATAACATCTTCAAAACAATTTGTGTGTCTGTAGATACATACGCTTATATGTATGTATCTATATGGGAGGGTATAGACAGGCAAATACTTCAGAGACTTTTGCTTTTGCTTTGTTGTAGTGTTGAAAGAGAGGAAAAAGAATTCCAGACTCCTTGGGGGGAGTGGATGGGAAAGGAGAAAGCACACTTTTCTCTTGTGAGATCTCGTTCAGAGAGTTTTCAGGATCTTTAATAGCTTCTGAATTCCAGTGTGTTGTGTATTTTTAGCATGGTATGTGATCATTCTGCTTTTAGGCCGTATCACCAGCTCTTCGGTCATCGAAAATGCCAGCAGTGGGGTCTGAGGAGCGCCCTGTAGGGAAGGATGGCAGGACAGCAGTACCTTACCCACCGAGTGAGTAACAACTGGTTACCATTTGTCCTCAGTTCAGATCTCCTTCCAACTACCATACTGCCTTTACGGGGGAGGCTTGAAATGTCACTTTTTTAGGATTAAGAGGTAGTATGCTTATTTTGTTCTGTAACTGCCAGGTGCCAATATTAAGAAGATAAGCAGATACTAATGAAAACAATGGATGGTAATAGACATGTATTTTTAATATGCCTACTGAGATCTGAGGTATTCTTCTTTGACATTACTATCTTAGATTGGAAGTATGGGAGAGATTTGTTACAAACCTTCATTTAGAAGCTATCCCCTCTATTCTCAGCTTGCTGTTTAATCTCAGTTAGTCCTTACCCCATTACCATGTCCCTCTTTAAGTACAAATCGTTCTTCTTTTTAAGCAATTCAAAGTATTTAAAGCTCTGACTCACCAATTAGCCATTACGGTGCGACCTGTCTTGGAAGAAAATTGCATTCAGCATTTGACAAATTCAGACTAAAATCACCTTCAGGGTTTAATCTAGATGTGGAAGCGCATATTAAAATGGCAAGGAATGTGCCAACAGCTATTGGGAATGATGACTTTTACTCTCTGAGATACATGGGATTTCTTGCACCAGAAAGGAGGTTGTAGTGAGGTGGGGGTGGGTCTTTTCTCCCAAGTAACAAGCAATAGGACAAGGGGAAACGGCCTTAACGTGCACCAGTGGAGGTTTAGATTGAATATTAGGAAAAACTTCTTCCTCCAAAGGGTGATCAGGCACTGGAACAGGCTGCCCAGCGCAGTGATGGAGTCACCATCCCTGCAGGTGTTTAAAAGATGTATAGATACGGTGCTAAGGGACGTGGTTTAAGTGATGGCCTTGGCAGTGCTGGGTTAACAGTTGGACTTGATGATCTTAAAGGTCTTTTCTAAACTAAACAAATCTGTGATTCTGTTTATGTAGGTGGCATTTCTCTCGAAGTGAAAGAGAACTGTGTTCGTGCGCGTGTATGAGTGGGAGTTGGAAAGTGTTGTTTTGGTATAGCACTAACCAATCAAGTTATGAATTACAAATGGCTTAGTGGTGAGGAGGAAGAAGGTTTGATTTTTGTGGCCATTATAAGCAGAAATCCAGTCTCTCTGCAAATCATTCCTTAATGCCTTCTCATTAACTTCAGCTGGTAATGAGAACAAAATAGAGGGGAAGAAAAAAAAACAGGCTGAAGGAGATGAGTCAGTGTTTTATGGACCCATAAAAGCTCTGCTGATTTACTCAAATGTAGAAGTCTGAAGTATACAGAGATTGGATTTTGACAGGTTTAGTTGATCCATAGCTTTTTGAAATATGCAAAGCTTTCTCAAGCGTGACACACATGAAAATGAATAATGATGCTTAGCCTGTTGCTGGAGGGTTGGGGGATTCTGTGTAATTAAACTTTTTTATGAATCTGCACTGCAGAATTTTGCTAACTGGAGTGAATGCAAGTGTGAGAAATGATGAACTGTAGAGCTATGTGGAATCAGTTCACTACATACACCCCACTTCTGCTTTGTTGCCGTCACCTTGACACCAGCTGTTGAGGCATAACAGGATCTGCAGGGAACTGAAGCGCCTTGTACATCATAATGAATTTCTGCTGACCACATTTCATTTTAACTTTCCTTCCTGTCCCCCTTTCTCCAGTTTCTAAAGCACACTTCCCTTTGTTGAAAACCAGAGGCAGTAACTAATCCAGCTGGCATCTTGCTGGTTATATTTCACACTAGCACAGGGTAGCAAATAGGTTTTCTCCATGCTACTGAATTTCTTCTCAACATTAATTTGTCCTATATCAGGAAAAGACTAAGGTCTTTTAAATACAAAGACTGAGAAGGGGAGGGGAAAGAATTAGGTGAGAATAATTCATGGTCCATTATTTACTGCTCCAGGTTGTGAAAGACTTTGTTCAGCTTAGACTGCTATTACCAACAGAACTCCATTTTGAGAGGACTTCACCTCTTTGAATTGTTTCACTAAAGAATTAAATAGACTGGCTGTCTCGCCTCTGTGCTCAAAAGAGGTTTGGGCTCTGTTAAGGCTGAGTGGAGATGCATCATGAGGCTGCAGAATCCTACAAAATACACACTATCAGTGTATGTATTCATACAGCACATATAATTTGAATCCCACCACTTCTGTCTTTTTCAGTTAGTTTTTGACAGTAGTATTACGTTGCACCATTTGGATTTCCACAGCATGGTGTTTCGCAGTCAGAAACCCATCTGTATGTATTAATGAAGTTTCCATAATCTTGAAGCTGCAAGCGTTAGTGAGTACAAGTGGGTCTTTGTGTCCTGTCATCTTGGGCTGGCTGTACATCTAGGAATGGAAATGGAATTGGGCATTCAGTCTGGCAGAAGAAGTATTAAAGAAGAGACAGCTGTGGGAATTCACCCTTCTCTCATTTGAGTATTTTAATGGTGAATTCACTAGAGTGATGGCTGTGTCCGGTGAGTATCTGTCCCAGTTCGAGTCAGGAAAAGATGTATTCTGAACTGGAAGCAAAATAAATATGGAAACTGGTAGCTGGGGAGAAAATACATGGCTTTATTCTGATTCTTGTTTGATTGCATCGCACTCTGTAAGGCTTTTCTGTTGGGATTGGTTTTTTTCCTTAACACCACCATGGGATGGATGATTACATGATGTTCGTTTACTGAGAAGTAGTTTAGGGATTTTCCTGGCTTAATGTCTTGTGATGCAAAATGATACTTATGTGGCTTCCCCGGACACTTGGCGCTTCTGGATGCCTGGCAGGGTGATTCTTAAACAAAATTGCCTGTGTTTGTGTTAGCAACAGGAGCTTTCCTGCAGGAGTTCTGTCACTATGGACCAAGTGAGGCTACAGTGACTCTATGGCAGTGGAAAATGGAGCTAAGTGCGCACTAATTCCAAAAGCCTCGTGGTTTAGGGCTTGGTATTGGCTTTAAAAACAGGAAGAAACTTCTCTGTGTCTCCTTAGTAACAGTTGCTGGGGTGACCTCTGCATTAATGTCATTAATCTCTTCTATTATGAAATACTATTTTGTTGCTCTTAGAACTGCACATTGGATCTGTGTATCTGCCAGTTTGGTGTTTCTGCTTGCAAACTGTCCCTAGGAATCTCTGGAACTTATCCCTAGGAGTTAACTTTTCATCTGGGTTTATACTGGTGTCAGAGCTCTAGTAAATCGGTAGAAGCTTTGCTAGGTTTTAACTGATGAAGTAAGAGCTGGTGTTGAGTCAGTCTCTTCTATTCTATTGGATTTCCTATTGAAGAATGTGTATTTGAATGATTAACAGTGCATCATTTTATCATATCTAGCTGTGGCAGATCTCCAAAGGATGTTCCCAACACCACCTTCTCTAGAACAACACCCTGCCTTCTCCCCAGTAATGAGTTATAAAGATGGGATAAGTTCAGAGACTGTGACTACCTTGGGAATGATGGAAAGTCCTATGGTCAACATGGTTCCAACGCAGCTTGCAGAGTTTAAAATGGAGGTGGAAGATGGATTAGGTAGCCCTAAACCTGAAGAAATTAAGGTAACATACCAAAAGATGTGTTCTTTTAATCTCATCTCTGTGTGGCTTGATTTTGGTAAGCAAGTCGCATGTAGTGTATATAGCAGACTACTTTAACAAATGGGAGCTGGAGCCATATAAAGTACCTGTCAGCCTTTAGCTGGAAAAAGAATTAATCTTCTAGTAAAAAAGCTTTTGAATTGTTTCCCTGATTTTAACTGGGTGTTTTTCTTCTGGTAATTTTATGTGTGTAATATTTCTGGGTGTTCTCAGGAACCAAACAGTATTGTATGTGAAACGAGCCCCTATGTCTAACAGAAAGAATGTACGTATCTGAAAACCCATCATGCTTGTGACTAAGTAGCTGTTAAATGACTGATTTCTTCAGATAATTTCTCTGTAGCACCCTTTATGCATGGGCTCCCCTCGCTGCCAGGCTCTGGGGATGCAGCTAGGGTAAAGTCATGCATGTAGAAAGGCTGCCTTTTTCTCTCTGAAATGTTGCCTTTTTTGGTTAGGGCTGAAAATGTCTGAGAAAGCCCAGGGGTTGAACTTGCTCTGTTTCTTCTTCAGCTGATGTTACTTCACAAGTTTTAAGGCCAGATGGGACCATTCTTATCTGACTTTCTGTGTAACACAGGTCAGGTAATGTCACATAGTTACTCCTCTATTGAGTCCTGTAGTGTATCTAAGAACTATTTTTTAAATGGGGACTCTGCTGCTGGGTACCAGGACTCACCTTCCCGGCTTTACATATCAAGATGTATCCATTTCTCCATAGCATCACATAGAGGACTTGACATAAGCACCAAGTATACATTGATTTGTATGTCATTCTTCCATCATTAGCACAGGTTAAAGGTAGGATAAAGTCATTCTGCCTGCTTGTGTGTATTGTGCATTACTTAACTTGTTGGGCCAGTTTCTGTCACTTCAAGTCAGAGGTTGTCGTTCCCATATTTCCATGCATATAGCTTGAGGGGGGAGGTATTTAGAAATGCACATTTCCTTGTAGAAATAACACCTGACTTTGTTCTGCAGCCAGCTCATTTGAACACAGGTAATAAAAAGGGAGACACAAACCATAGCTCTGTCTTCCTGGTAGTCCCCAACCCTTGATTTCTCCTCCTTCAGGCCCACCCTGTCCCTAATCTGCCACAGCCTGTTCCTTCTGTTTCAGCAGCCATTTCTCTCCCCCGCACCACCTCCTTCCCTTTTATTTTGTGCTCCTGTGAATGTTGGAATTAAGTGAAGGCTTATTTTTAAGCATCTGCATTGCTGAGAGCACTGTGCACAGAAAGCTGCAGCACTTGCAGTTGCATGGACATAAAGCGGCTGCGTATCAATATGAGAACACCAGCAGGTACCTTTATCTTAGGTACATTTATCTTAGTGGAAATGATTTAGCCAGCTGAGGATTAGTGAATTCTCCTATATGCAGTAACAGTGTACCTTAGGTAGACTGAAAGTAAAGCAGAGGCACTCTGCAGGGTGCCTTTCTCCATGACAGCATCTGCTTTGTCCCTGGGAGAGGAGGAAGTCCCTGTCCCCACACAGCAGCTTCTTGCATTCCGGGATTCTGTCTCTGTGTTACACTAAAGCATGTCAGAGCAGGCTCTGGAGCTACCAGCTCACTGGGCTGCACGTTGAGCTGCTGCCTGTGGAGGAGCTGAGCTGGACTCTGTTAAGAAAGGGACATTGAAAAGAGGGCAGGAGTTGGTTATCAGTGTGCCCCTGGTGAGGAGGGATAACCTCCAGGAAAGCTTGGCATGTCTGTGCTGTTGCTGGAAGATAATTCTTCCTTGGATCCTAACCTCTGAGAGGCTTTGCTGAAGTACAGCTGTCCATTTGCTTTGTATAGTTTATGTATCTACCAATTTTTCCACCATTATGGAAGTTTAAAG
The DNA here is from genome assembly GCA_009867235.2 of Psittacus erithacus. Taxonomy (NCBI): domain Eukaryota; kingdom Metazoa; phylum Chordata; class Aves; order Psittaciformes; family Psittacidae; genus Psittacus; species Psittacus erithacus. The sequence continues at coordinate 11,434 of WYDI02018718.1, forward strand.
TAAGTTTTATGTAAGATTTGTAAGACTTTTCCTTGCCATGGACCCTGCTGTCTTTTGTCTTCTGTTTGTGCCTTGAACTATTGGTTTAGGACTAGGATGACTTGGGCCTGGAATGAAAATCTGTACTGGAATTTGCTGAGCTGAAAGATTTGGAGTGGGAGCAGATTTTAGAGCATCATTGATACTGAAGATATTTCAATCTCCCTCACAGCCATTTTAGGAGTATTAAAATACATGTTTTAATTCTGCCTGATAACATCTCCAGCAGCACGGTTTACTTGCTTTTAAGCGTGTCACACCTGCTCATACACACCAGCGGGGCAAACAAGCACCCAAACCCATTGCTAATCATTTTGGGAACATGGAAGTAGGTTGCTTTGTGCTGAGTATTGAGCAGCTGAAGGTAGTAATCCACACATTCCTCATCTCCAAATGCTTTACAAGGTGCAAGGGTAAAACTGCAAAGATCTAATGAGATGTTAAATATTGACACTCTGAGAGAGACTGCTTTTACTGTTTTAATCATGGCTTCGACTTTGCAGTTGTGCCTCTTTTCTTCTGAAAGAAACCTGGACTAGCTCTAGAAACTCTGGCTGAAGTTCTTGTCATCATTCCTGCAAACAAACGTGGTGGTCAATGGAAGTCCAGTCTGACTGCCCTTCATTTAGATTTCTGTTTAATACTACATTTACTCGATTGTTTAGTATTTGGCATGTGTTTAGTGTCCACTGTTACTACTTGGATTATATTAATCCCCAGCAGGGGAGTCATTCGGAGAGGCTGACTTAGGCCGAGGTGTCTTCACACCGTGACTCAGCCTCTCTCTCCATTGTCAGTATAGAATTTATGCAAAGATCAGTCATTGAAGTGCCTAAATTAGGTGCTTCATGTTAGGTGGTATGCAAGTGTCATAGTACACTATTCAGACATAGCTCATCTTAAATGAGTCTAATTGTGAAATCTACTGCCGCTATAGGTGTACAGCATCTCAGGATGATAAGGAGCCTCAGCTGAGTTTCCTTGAAGGAACTGCTGTTGAATGTTACGTAGAATATTTTTATTCATAGAAATACATACTTATTCATATACTTAATTTTGAAGCCAAAAAAGCATTTGTAGCGCGTTCAAACAGCACAGTGGGTTTTGATTAAAAACGAGTATGTGAATATCAAGCACAGCGTCACCGTGGTGTTGTAAACATTGTCACTTGGATGTTGCAGGATTTTTCCTATGTGCACAAAGTTCCATCATTTCAACCGTTCGTGGGCTCCTCCGTCTTTGCTCCCCTGAAGATCCTGCCCAGCCAGTGCCTGCTACCTCTGAAGATCCCAGATGCCTGCGTGTTCAGGCCGTCCTGGGCTGTTCCTCCCAAAATTGAACAGCTTCCTTTGCCACCTGCAGCCACTTTCATTAGAGATGGCTACAAGTAAGTAGAGTCTTGGAGGAAATCGGTTTGTTTAGGGTAGAAATTAATTGCTGGAGATTTTGAAAGCGGTCAAGAATTGGCACCATTCAATTAATAAAGCTTCTTAAAAGACGCAATGATGGTACAATTCTGCCCTGAGTTCATTTCTAGAGGAAGCAGCCTGTATCTTTAAATCAGCCTGTAAATCCTTTAAATCAGTCCTTCTCCAGCTCCAGAGGATCCTTCAGTGCTCTTAAAAGAATAGCGAAGAAAGAAATTGTAAACCCTTGATGGTGCCTAGGGAGTGTAATTGAATTCCCAGGTTTTCTTGAATAGTAACTGATTCACCAGGCCTGAGCTGGTTATTAATTTCAGGTATTTGCTGGGGAAAAACACGCTTTCGTTTTCCATATAATCCAATTAGAGTGCAGATTATTCCTGCAGGCTTCCGACAGAGTGCTGATTGCCAGTCAAGGTTTCTAGGTCACCTTTTCTTATCAGTCTGAGGTATTCAGTGTGCTTCAGATTCACAACTCCTGCAAACCTTTGTTCATGGGGGTTTTTTCCCTCTTTTGCTTTGAGATGGACATACATCTGTTCAAGGTAATAAAATGATTCTGAGGAGTAAGGACTTTGCTATTTTCCTTTCCAAGTCCCTACTGATATGTGAGCATTAAAGTAGTACTCCTTTTAAATAGCACACAAAATACACCGCAAGAACAGACAAGCATGAGAAAAACCTCTTTCTCGCCTTTATCAAGAGGCTTTTCTTACACTTTTTCTTACTCCAATATGAAATGAATTCAAGAAAAGTGAGCAGCTTATTAGCAGCTTGGAAAGAGAAGAGTTAAGTAAAGCTCTTACTCTTTTGATTAGCCCCATATTCCCTGTTTCTTGATACGAGTCATTCCAAAGAGAAGACCAATCTCATGGGAAGGTGCAAACTGGTCTTTGGTCACTTGAATTTGGCAGAAAATGACAAAACCTGGTACTAAACCCCAGTTGTGACAGTGGATGACCCAGAAATATGTTTCTTAGTTTTACTGGACTAAGGGTTTGTGATGGATGTGTCATGTTGTGCTGGAGACTCTGTCATCCTAAGTGAGTATGTGATTTGTAGTGTCTGGAATCCTGTTGCCAGTTGCATACCACCACGAGGTGTCTGTGTGCCACATGTGTGACTTGGCAGTGATTTAAAGTCATGGTTTCTAAAGTCAAGTAAGACTTCTTGCCCAAGGAAGTTGTGAATGCTCCATCCCTGGCGGGGCTCAAGGCCAGGCTGGACAGAGCCTTGGGTGCCATGGTTTAGTGTGAGGTGTCCCTGCCCATGGCAGGGGGGTTGGAACTGAATGATCTTAAGGTCCTTTCCAACCCCGACTATTCTATGATTCTATGATTCAATGCCTCTGAAGTATTTTCTTTATTTCCACTGATGTTTTATCTTTTCACGGATAATTGTGTTTCAAACAACAACGACAATTCTCTCTCTTTTCCCTAAAAAAGTTACAAATATCAGAGGTTTAACTTGAGAATTTATGTAGAGATTCTTGCAAGAGCATTTGAGTTTTAGGCCATGGGATCATCTTTAAGAGGGCTAAGTGCCTGAGATGGCACCTTTTTATTAAGGTGATAAGAAACAGTGGTGTTCATGATGAGAATTCCAGTTTTAGTTGAGAGACAGGAGTAGAAGGTTGTGAGCAGAGTGTGTGTTCTCTCTTTGCTACAGTTACAGTGAATCCTTTCTGGTTTCACCCTTCCCTTTGTATTTAAATGTTGTGAAAATACGTCTTCACAACCACCCGGTTTGTGATGGCGTTTGACTGTTTCTCACTTACTTCTTGCAGCAATGTGCCTAGTGTTGGGAGTTTGGCCGACCAAGACTATCTTCAGATGAACACTCCTCAGATGAATACACCAGTGACACTAAACAGTACTGCTCCAGCCAGCAACAGTGGCGCAGGAGTTCTGCCGTCACCAGCAACTCCCCGCTTCTCTGTCCCTACCCCTCGCACACCCAGGACCCCAAGGACTCCTAGAGGTGGGGGTACTGCGAGTGGTCAAGGATCTGTAAAATACGACAGCACAGATCAAGGTTCACCTGCTTCTACCCCTTCTACGACACGACCACTGAACTCAGTGGAGCCGGGCACCGTCCAGCCCATCCCGGAAGCCCACAGCCTCTACGTCACCTTGATTCTCTCAGACTCCGTGCTGAACATCTTCAAGGACCGTAACTTTGACAGTTGTTGTATATGCGCCTGTAATATGAATATTAAAGGTGCAGATGTTGGCTTATACATCCCGGATTCATCTAATGAGGATCAGTACCGGTGCACCTGTGGCTTTAGCGCTATCATGAACCGCAAACTTGGTTACAACTCTGGGCTCTTTATTGAGGACGAGCTGGATATTTTTGGCAAGACCTCAGACATTGGCCAGGCTGCAGAAAGACGACTGATGATATGTCAGAGCAACCTGATCTCTCAGATGGGTGAGGGAGCCAGAAGAATCCAGGAACCTCCAATGAGCCTCCTCCTCCTCCTCCAGAATCAGCACACGCAGCCCTTCACATCGCTGAGCTGCTTGGATTATATGTCCTCCAACAACCGTCAGACGCTCCCGTGCATGAACTGGAGCTATGACAGGCTGCAGGCAGAGAGCAACGACTCCTGGGTAGAATGCTTCAATGCCCTGGAGCAAGGCAGGCAGTACGTGGACAACCCCACTGGTGGAAAAGTGGATGAAGCCCTCGTGAGAAGTGCCACCGTACATTCTTGGCCTCACAGCAATGGTATGGGTCCAAACAGATTTATGTCTTTTCCTTTCAATTTTTCCATGACTTCTGTAAATTTGCTCAGAACTTCCCAATCATGAGCCACTTAGTCTTATATGGGAGATGATATGCATAGAAGTATTCATAGAATCCCAGCCTGGTTTGGGTTGAAGGGACCTTAAAGCTCATTCAGCTCCAACCCCTGCCACGGGCAGGGACACCTTCCACTAGAGCAGCTTGCTCCAA
>WYDI02018721.1:0-37096 GCA_009867235.2 Psittacus erithacus
CCTTCAGATACTGGAAGGCTGCTATGAGGTCTCCACGCAGCCTTCTCTTCTCCAGGCTCAACAGACCCAACTTTCTCAGCCTGTCTTCATACGGGAGGTGCTCCAGTCCCCTGATCATCCTCATGGCCCTCCTCTGGACCTGTTCCAACAGTTCCATGTTCTTTTTATGTTGAGGACACCAGAACTGCACACAATACTCCAAGTGAGGTCTCACTTGGGATTGCTCCAACCCAGGCACAGCTACAGGCTGGGCAGAGAAGAAATAACCATCCAAGAGAGCGTGACCATGCATTAAGCTTCAGCTCATTTGTCCTGACACCAGGAAGCTGACCATCAGCATTACCTCCTATTGACTGAACACAGAATTATTCTCTCTAACAGGGGGGCAGCAGTCTAATTTTTCCCCACACAGTGGAGGCAGCTTTCCTTCCACTTCTATGATAACTGGGAAAGGCTGAAGCTACCAAGTGCAGTTTTAAGAGCTTCCTGGGGCCCTTGGTGCCAGATAATGCGATCACTTGGAAGACAAGCATTAACTTCTGTCTCAGTATTTTCTAGGGATTAGTAGCCTCAAGCTTCCAGCATCTCAAGATTTAAAAGATTAAGATCACATTTCCTGGACTAGCGTCACGGTAACGGATGAATTCAGGACAGCATTTGGGCTACCTAAATTGCTCCATGTATCAAACCAGCTCTGGAAAACAAAGCGGTGCCTAATCAAACAGTTCATAAAGTGATTTTATCTGATCCTTTGCATAAGAAGAAATTGGAAGTGACAAAAGAAAACAAAAGCATTTCCTCTGTGTGAATAACAAGACTTAAGGCGTACGGGAACACTCCTACTGAAGAGGTACCTAGGAGCAACCAGTCCATAAAGGCAAGCAACCTTGTATTGCAGCAAGGGCAATGGCTTAGGAAGAAGGAGGAGTGAAAAAAGGGATGACAACAACAAATATTTTGGCTTTAAGTTACAGTTATTCAACTAAAAGCAGTTCCATAAAATCACTGTGTGCTTTTATGTTGAAAGTACAGATACCTACACAGAATTATGCTAGAGCAGCTCAAAGAACAGGCAAGGAACGCTGACGCACTCTAACAGCACCAGCAGGATGACAAAGCGGAGAGTACAAGGTGATGCAAAAACACAGTTAACCCACAGCAGTAAAAAAAATGGTGCCAAAATTTATTGATCTTTGAAGACAACAGACATTGATGAAGAGCAGCAGGTTCAGCACAGGGAGAGATTTAGGGAAAGGAGGAATATTTAGGTGCAACAACAGACTTCCACATAGCAAAAGCAGGTTTCAGTACAAGCAGTTCTTAGGATTCACCAGCAACTAAAAAGAATCTCTGAAAGGAAAAAGCAGTTTGAAAGTATTTCACCTACAGTTTTGCTTTACACATGGAAAGGCCTGGCAAAAGTTATTTTAAATGCCAGCAGGCTGGCTTGAAAGACACAAGGTGTTGTATTACCAGTTACTGAAAAGCAGGAAGATACTATATACACATCCAAATACATACCAAGAGCAAGTGAAGTGAGCGCAAATCTTTAGTGTAGTGAAAAAGGTTCTGCAGCACGTCCTGCACAGTTTTATCCTCTGAGAGATGCTAATTAAAAACAAAAAACAAAACCAGTATTTAATTGTCTCAGCAAATATTTCCTACTCACCTGAAAAAATAGTCAGCTGACTTTCAGGAAGAGCTAAGATTACACGTGACAATGCAGTTCTTTGTGTCTAACCTTAACTTTCTGGTCTTCTAATTTTACCTCCAGACTTGAATAGGCAAAGATTTCCTATCACAATTTATTATTCTGTATCAAACTCAAATAGGGGAAGGAAATACTAAACTGAGGTAAAGGCTTTGCACTTATTAACTGGTTTTACTTTAGAAGTTTTACTAAAACCAAGTATAAAGAGCTTTAAATACCTGAACATTAGTATTCCATTTTTGTGCGAAAGACTCATCAGGAAATTCAGCAGGAAGAGCAAGCTGTTCCTTGAATATCTTAATGTATTTTTTAAAATCAAAAGGGTTCCTCAAATATATCTGTCGGTGAGAGAACCTTGACTTTACTCTCTTCTCCAAGAGCTCCAGAATATCCTTGGTAAAAAAAAAAAAAAGTACAAATAATAATTAAAACAGCTGCATTTAATGTGTTCTTTGCTACAATAAAAACTATAAAACACCAAAGTAAATCCTGTTTAAAAAAAAGGGATTATTAATTTCTCAGGCTTGAAATGTTCTAGCAAGGCCTTTGCTATTATAATCCATGTGCCTCAAAATGGCCAATGATTGGTCACTTACCCGAATCACATGCTGCAGTACATCACACAGGCTAATTAGTCACTAGGATACCCAGCAAAATTTCTCCATTGATTATGTAAATATTTCAGGTACTTAAGTCAGCATTCAAGATGTTTTAGCTACTGTGGCTCTAGACCAGTTATCTAATTAGTAGATACGGAGGTTGGCAGCTGTCAGTTCACATGCCATTTGTCAGACCAAAAGAATCCAGCCTAAAAACACCCCAAAACACTTAAGAGCTAGTAGTTATCTTCCAGGATTGTCACACAGAACTAAGCAGGTCTGCCATCAAGCTGTCAGTGTAAGGGAGAAAAGCTTACTTTTCTTAGAACATATGGCAATAGATGGCATCAAAAACAAGCTGTAGGGTTCATCCTGAGAAACCCAGTACTATTACCCTACCTGATATTGGCACAGAAGGATTGCACTCCTAGTTACTATGAATTTTGGGTGGTCTTTTTTTGTTTTTTAAGGGTTTAATGTGCATTGGTTTCAGTGGTTTTATTTCCACTAAAAAAAAAAAAAAAAAAAAAAAAAAGGCTTTAAGAATACCAAAGCTGCTCACCAAAAGGGAGCAGTAAGTGTAAATACAGAGCCAGCAATGCAAAATACAAAGACATCTTTGGATTTAGAAATCACAAGCAACAGAGATCAGTGATTTAAGAAGAGCTCAGAAGCAACAGCTATCACCACAACCATGGTATGGCCTCTGAGGACTCCACCCTGACTACATTCCAAAGCAGAGCAATACGGGGTTCTAAACAATGTGTGATGAGGATACCAGACTCAGGACAGTAATCACAGAACCACAGAAGCATTTGGGCTGGAAGGGACCTTAAAGCTCATACAGTTCCAAGCCCCCTGCCCGGGCAAGGACACCTAAAAGACCAGGTTGCTCAAAGCCCCATCACGAAAGAAAAAAATCGGAATTTACTAAATCAATTATTAACTACTCTATTAACTTTCAGCAATGTGCCCAGCTAAACATCACCAAAGCCCAACCAACCCGAGATTCAGGCTGCAATGGAAGATTTTAATCATTCTTCTTGTCATAACCCAGCTATATTTACGACCAATCCAGTTTACTGAAAAAAACAGTATCATTTTTATAAAATATCAACTTCCATAGTGTCAAAAAAGTCATCATTTCACAGTATACACAAAATCTGTCCACAGTTCCTTACAATGTTATTGTAAATATCACAGTAAGTTTAACATGGATCCCAAACCCATTTTGAATATGGCCAGTTTATAGCAATAGTGCCCTACTGAAGTGTTTGCTTAAAAAAATTCCTTGGCCCCAGAACAATGTTTTAAACACTGTAGATTAATACCATTCTGTTCTTACCAACTGCTGACCAAGAAACCGCAATGCCCAGGAGCCTCTCCAAAGAGGGAACAACAGTCCCCGCTAATATAAAACAGCCACATGTATAAAAATACAGCTCTCCTGCGGTAATACAGGACCACAGCCTTGTGTCTCACTAGAAATGCAAACCTGCTCGCCTAGCAGTGCAAAGGAAGGCTTTGCAGTATTCTGGTTATCCAAGTTTGTTCTCAGCACAAATTATTGTAATTTTTTTTAATCACCCTTACTCCCCTTCCCAATTCTAAAGTCAGAAAAATGTATAATAACAGTCTCTTAGTAAACTAAGCAAGGCTCCAGGAGAGGAGAAAACATCCCAACTAAGGCAACAGTCTCTTTAAAAACAGCTGAAAAAACTGAATAATAAAGTGCTGTTTCTTACCTGCCTACATGTAAGTCCAATAACTGTTACTGGAGTCTGGGCTGACTGTGATATATCAAAGAGGTTATAGAGCAGCGTCTGATTCTTGTGATGAACAAACAAGTCAAATTCATCCAGTACAAACAAGACTGGACAACTGCTAGTTCGATCTCCTGAGACAGCAATTTGAAAAGTTAGTCTGGTAACTTCATCCTTGGGCTTCCATCTCTCCAGCTCTCACAAACTCCCAGTTTAACAACTAACATTGTTTTCTTTTAGCTTGCCATTAAGCCCTCCTTTCATATAAGTACTGCTACAACAGTAGAAACAAAAATACATGGAAAAATTGATAAAGTTTTGTATTATTCTGCCAAGAAATTATTCTGCATAATTTCTGCTTGCAAGGGAAGGCAGAATTCTATGTTCATTTTTTTTAAAAACAGCACTATTTTCAATAGCTTCAATCTGGATAAAAAAAAATTGTGATCATCACATGCAAGCCTTTACATCCTCAGTTAAGTATCTCTTTGTTTGGGGTGATGTATGTTTTACATTATTTTGTAACCATAACACATTCTTGGGCTACGTTTCTTCATAACACTTATACAAGCAGATGAACACACACATATATGATATCTTTTCATGCAAATGACAAACATGCACACACACTATTTCAGAACAGGGGCTACTAGTACCCACCTTTCCTTAAAGCTTCAAGAAGGAATGCAAGATTTTCAGCAAAACTGCCCTATACAGAGAAGAAAAATGATTCACAAGAGATTTTCAATGTCATTCTCAGAACTGTGTAGCTATGTCCAGTTCAGGCACGTAACAAAGGCCATCTCCTTCTAAACCCCTGCTCTCAAAAATTTATAATGTTACTTCGTGTTGTATAATCATCACCTTTACAGGACAAGAAAACAGGGAGTTAACCCTACACTGATCCACTTCTTTCCAGTCTAAAAACCCCAAACTAATTGCCTCAGACAGGCCAAAATTTGCAACCAGAATAATGTCTACAATAAGCTAACTTTGTAAGTACCATTATTTTTCCTTAGACAGGTAATGCACATGCATTTTCCCTCTACACACACACACAAACTGACAAAAGTGTTCCACTGAGAAACATCAGTATGCAGCTTTTTAATCTGCAACCTTGTTAGACAGATCAAAGCATCAAAAATTCATGACAGACAACGATGGATTGCTATGACCACCCTGCTTCAGTTACACACATTTACACTCTCTGAAGTACACAGGGTGTGAGATGGGAAGAAACTACAACTGAAGACCATAAACCAAATCAAAGAAGGCAGAAGAGCCAATTAACTGTCCAAATGTAAATTGCATAAGCTAGGATAGGAAGCTGAAGAGGGGACAGACATTCCTGCAAATCAGTATGTTTCTCTGTCCATGTGCAACCAAAAGTTAAGAGTTTAAAGGAGTACTCCACAGTAATGTAATGAAGAAAATTACAGGAGAATTAAGCATATTTAAGTCCAGTTTTGCATCCAGCATTTTTGGAGGTGGAACTGTGGATTTTGAAAGGTTGTTTTAGTTCTCTGTTGAAAGAACAACTCATTCAAAAGACTATGCTGAAATTAAATACTTGCCGTTTCCTTTTATTACTGCTGCTGTATTTGGGAAAATTTTAGCTTACGATTAGAAAGGGTTCTCCATTCTCTGTATCTAAAATCATTTGGGATAAGTAGGAAACAAAAGCACAGCCCAAGAAACTAGCATTTCCAAAAGATAATAAAGCCTAGTAACTACAATCTTGTATTCTACACTGCCTCCAACCTAGTTCTCTGTTTTTAATTAACTGAAGCTGTAACATCTCTCTTTAGCTTTCCAAATGCAACTGATGAAAATAAACCTCATCTATTGCAATTTCACCTTTCACCCCTCTCCTGATTCTGCTTTAGCCCCTTGGATTGGTAGTATACACAACTCTCAAATACGTAAACTCCGTCAATCTCACAGGCCCTATCTAGGAGCTCAAAAGGACATTCTGTCACATCGGAAGATGGCCTCTCAAAAATACTCATTAAGTATAATCTGAAGCACTTCAGTTATTCTCTTTATTACTGACTTCAGTACTAAAGTAAATAAGTCAAAGCCCATTCAGTCTCAACACCTGCAGACTATGAAGGCAGTTTTCTAGGCAAAGATTTTTGCGAGATATAAGCAAAGGTATAATAAAGTTGATACTTACAAAAACTTTATCCCCAACTACATTTTCCAGGTTCAACTGTCTGGTGATTTCCTTCAGGGCCACTTTATCATTAGTCTGCAGAAGCCCTGAAAGAAAACATTTTTTCATGAAGAACTGGCAGCTCTTCACTCCAAGAGACCACGTCTACTGCCTCTGGAACCTTACCCAGACGTTTCTCTTGGTTTCCAGCCTTACAAAGCTATGTCTTTTTATAAATTAAGACTAAATGGTCATTTTCTGCATGTAAGAAGAAGTCACTTAAAAGAACTGGGTCACAACTGAACCAATTTTTAGCATTTTGATAAGTCATTAAAAGCACAGAAGTTCTCTTTATATAGAGAGATACAAAATAAGGCATTTTGGAGCTCACAGACAAATGTATCCATAACTGAAGGGAGATTACAACTGCTGAAACCAAAATTTTTGTTTAGTACATACAACAGAAGCAACTGAATGCTGCTTGACATTTGAATAATGTTGTATTACTGACCATTCAGATGAACTTCCAAGAGGTTCCCTCTAACTTGTTTCATTTCCTTAAGCTCTTTTAAGACACAATTTAATAACTAGGGAAATAAAAAAAAAACCAAAACAAAATAAACCCATCATTATTTGTTTAGAAGGAGATTAATGTAGTAACAGTAATTGTACAAATTGATATTAGCAGATAGGAAACAGTACACACAGTTTCATTAAGTAACAATGTTTTTGAGTACTTTCAAGACTAAAATACTAAAATGAAAACTTCACATTCACTGTCATGACTTTAGCAATTACGTTTGTTTGTTCTGCTGAATTAGAAGAGAAAGAAATGTAAAAATTACTACAGTATTTTAGTCACTCATTTTGTGGACTAATATCTAGGGCTTTTGCCTTAATCCAAAGCAGCTTTATGAGTTTGACATGTGAGAGAATCTGTCTCAAGTTAGTATAGTATTCAGTTTCATTGCTCCATTAGAGGCTGCAGAACAAAAATCTTTGTTTAAATCTTTACAGACACTACGCTTTTGCCTTTCCTCTTTAAATCAGGAAGCATGAAACATCACATAATTACATCAACTATTGCTTATAAAACTTAGGGGTCCCAAATTCACAGTCCATCCAGACTGTTCTTGGCAAAACTTATTAGAAACTTGTATTAAAAAACACATATGGAGACGAAATGTTAACTTCTTACGCAACTGCTACGCTTTCCTTTTGCTTCCTCACCTAAGAATTTACAGCTTCCATGTATGTGCATTTATACATATTTAGTTATATACACACATACAATTTTTCTCTAGCAGCCTTTTTTGAAAGCTAACATCTTTCAGTTGATACAAAATAAGAAAATAATTAATTTTGCATGTGTGATTTGTTTACTTATATTCTGGCAGGAAGGATCACAAATTTTGAGCTTCACTAGTCTTATGTAAAAGGTTTGGGAAAAAAAACCACCTTTAAGTAACAAAAATAGTTTAAATAAAAATAGTTAAAATTAAAGTATTATTTTAAGTAATAGTTTTAGTGATTGGGGGGCATGTGGTGTTAGACTGATTATTCTGTTGTGGGTTTTTAAAAATCTTTATCATGTACTCCAATTTGCTTGCAGTATAGAGCTCATCCCTACTTTTCTATTGATACTGCATTTAAAAGCAGATATAGCTAGACTCCTACTACAGACGCCAATATTTACTATATGGAAACGCTGAACAAAAAAAGCACATGCACTTGGTTTCTCAAGTTTAAGCCCAATAAGCAGATGCCATTCATTCAGGTTAGCCCCTTAGGCAACAATTTCAATAGTACCTTGAATGTCTACACTGTAAATAATAACAATCTAAAAACTATTTTCTGCACCATAAGAGTGTGTGTTGCTTACTTACAAATCTGTAAATCAAATAAAGAAAAACTAAACCCCAGTTCAAGAGCAGGAAGTACATAGGTGGAGGAATCCTTATTTGCTATCAGTTTATCAACTCTTTCCGCACCACCACACCATAGTATTTTGGCAATTATCCTTCTGAAGTGCCATGGGTAACAGAAGGTAACAATACTGAATCCTTTTGAAATGTAAAACAAAAAAGCTAACAACAAATTGGCAGAATGATTGGGGTCAGCTCTGTCACGGATATGTTTACCACCTATTAATTTATTGCTATTCAACTATATTTAAAAGATTGAAGGCCACTTGCTTTAGCACGTGGGGAGATCTCTGAAGTAATTTTTCAATCTTAAATATTTTTTTGCAGTAACAGCCAACCTATTAATCAAATTATATGCTCATAAAAGACTTTACTGTTTGCACAATATGGAAGCATATAACCCTTAGATATCAACCACTCACATGCCTAAACTAAAAAGAGTTTCTTTGAAATACAAAACCGACACTTCTAAACTAGAACTACCATACATTATTCTACCTCCAAGCAATTAAGGTAACAAAATTCTTCAACGTGTTTAAACCAGGATTAAGATACTTTACTATTCTCTAGATACAAACAGCTATAGTTGTACCCATCCCTCAATCTACTCCTTTCGCAGTTTTTGGATGCCTTTTCGGTCATTTTTACAGCAGAGGCCAAATAGCAACAGCAGGTTAACTTGTAAAGAGTACTCAAAACATGGCTTTAACTGCAAAGATGAACTCCTTTGTGGCAAGAACCACAGAGATTGCAATAGGAGACATGCTGAAAGGAGGCAGAATCCATGATGTTGTCAGATCACGGAAAGACAAATGCAACTTGTTCTGATAAAATTATTTCCATTTTACATGTTTTGGGTACTTGTGGTGTGTCACAAAACCCAGTGAAGACACAAAAGAACTCCAAAACCAGGCATACTTCTGCAAGTCACCGTGAGGATGGACCAGTACATGTTTTTGTCAGCTGCACATGAAGCTGTTCTATTTTACAGAATCAGTAGGAACTCAGCATTTGAAAAATTTCAGAAGATTGTACAGAAACCAATTTCTCCATTTGTTATTCAACAGAATTAGCTCACAAGAAGTCCTAGATTGTTCTGAAATTGCAAGTAAAAAATTAGCAATTTTCTCTTTACAAACAAGTAGAAATGAAAATCTAGCTCCACAACCTCCCACGACTTCATTGAGGCCATCTAACTCGTGCTTAATTTGACCTCATGTAAACTTTTAATACGTGTTTATACCGCAGTCTTTCCTGATCCTCGGGGTCCAATAATGAGGGCAGAATTACTTTCTCCATGAACTGTAGTCCGTTTCAGCAGATCCAGCAGATGTCTGTGTTGACAACAGCAATAGGTTAAAAACTTCAAAGCAAACAACATTCACTGAAACTATGGAAAATTCAAAGACTCCTTAGAACATGAGAAAACTTGACACTTTTCAACTTGTTCTCAGAGCTAACACTCAGGTCGTGTGAAATGGAAGACAGTAAACTACAAAAGGCTGAGTGACCAGATCTCTTAAAACAGTTTAAAATATTAAAACATGCAGAACTCGGGAGTATCACTGATCAATAAAGTTCTGTCATTCTCCCCCATGAAAAGACAGACTTCCATAACTATTTCTTCCTTAAAAAAAAATTAAAAATGGAAGATTGCTTTCTGTGATACCACTACAGTTCACAAAAAAAAAACAAACGCAAAGACTGGCAGAGACTGAAGGAAAGCCTTGACACCAGCAAAAAATAATATTCTAGTGGAACATATTCATTTTGATAATCTTCACAAAACTGATTATATGCTAAATTTAGGTATTCAAAACTTATGAATGGTAACAGCAATACTGAACTTCAAATTCATATTCTATTCCATCCAAAAGAACAAAAAACAACTCCAAATTATCTTCAGATAGACTTATTCCACAGTACCACATTTAAAGTACTTATAAAAACTACTGACACTTCCAAATCCCAAATGCTTACAAATGCTGGGGTTTTTTCTGTTGCTTTTTTTTTTCTTAAGAATATTGACATTATACAATCACTTCTAAAGGAGTGATAAAGCCATCATGTAACAGGTGTAGCAAATGCATGCGGGTTTGCTCGCTGTTTGGGAGCTACCTATAGCAAAGAGCCCAGATACATCTTGAGAAAGAAAATAAGGAGTTGGTTTTTCTCCAGTTCAATTCACCAACAGCAGTGTATTAAGTAGAGGACAGTCTCTAAACTGTTGTTCAGAATTCCCATATGAAGAGGTGAGGCCCATTGTGTAGAATACTAACATCATAGAAATTTTCTCACAACATGCCTATGTGAGCTCTGCCTACATATGACACCACACTTAACACACTAACAGCAGAAATATTATTTTCGTTTTTCTAACAGAAAGGAAACTGATGCTCACATCAGGTGATTCAACTTGCATAAAGTTACTCTTGGAAAAAATGATGTAAGTCAAGTTCTTTAGAAATACATTTTTTCAAAATTTGACCTGCACCTGTAATAGGCTTAGTATTAGGATAGCATTAACATCACAATAGGTCCCTTCTTCCTAACTTTAACGTCCACATCTGGATGACCCCAAGAAGTTTTGAACATAGGTCCCTACTTCAAGAAACATGATGTTGGCATCCAGCGTTTAAGATTAACTTTCAACACAGCTTACCAACAAACTGGGGGAAATCTAAAGTAAAAATAGATTCTCAAGAGAATAAACATTTTTGCTTGTTCAGGTCATGAAATATAGCCTTAGAATATGCACTAGAAATATTTTTCAGGCTCAAAAATAACACTTCAGGAATTACAGATTTGAAACAAGGACAAGAAATAAAAAAATCAGAGCAACAGTTGTATAAGCTTAAAATCTGAGTCAAACAATTTTTAGAAGCACTGTGCTGTAAGCCATTTAAGCCTATATAATTTAGAAAAACAGAAGCAGCAGAAAATTCTAACTTCATCTCGTTATGTTTCTACCGTTGTTAAAGTCAAAATTACTTAGTCTGCTCACTCACCTGTACTGATGTTCAATCCCAAACAGTTTTCCAGCAGCACAATGGTGACAGAATCTTTCACGTAAGATTTTCTGCACCTACGGATATAACACAAGAAAGACCGCTTGGAGCTTCAAATACCGCGATATACCAATAATGTAATTACAGCAATAAACCCATAGGAAAAACATGGAAATTTTAATGTCATCACTGATACAGGGGTCTTGAAAGTAAGAATAACACTGCAGCAGGCAACAATATTTTACAGACTCCTATAGCACAGAAGAGAAAATTCAGCTAAATGATAGCAATAAGTGCCTTTGGTCTCTTCTGCTACAGTTCCTTTCTTTCACCACCCAAAGGGATGTTACACTTGTCACCAGAATGACGCCAGTAGTTCATCTAACTCATAGGTCTAACTTCCTGTGTAACACAGGCAAACAAACATTTACCAGCTGACTGAAAGAACACATAACCCACTTCATTATTCCCCAAAATCCTCAGCTAATATGTTTTTTGCACCACTCACACCACCACTGCAGCCTATCAGAGCGAACGAATGGTATCAAATTTACAGTGACTTCGAAGATTCAGTTCAGATACCTTCTAACACTTGACTAATTTATAATTTACGATGGAACTATCACCATCAGCTTTCAGAAGTTTTGGTTTAAAAATAAATACATGTGGATGCATCTCCGTGAAGTACTCCTCAGCAAGTCTAAATAATGGACAGAAGATGGAAATCTGTTTTGTTAATAATTCCACTTTATAAAATTAATTTTTAATACGAGCTGTACTTGTCTTTTTTTCAGTTACTTCTTCTTCTACTAAAGCTTTAGTGATTTAATTCCAGATTTATTCTGTTTAGTGAATAATATAAGCAGTCAGCACTGTCCATTCACAAGTGAAAAGGTTTTTCACCTACAAAGGGATTTTATAAGTAAATGAAGGAAATATTAAAATATAAGAAACCACTAAACCAGAAGTAATTCACTACAAGATTCATCACAGCTTTTAAGCAGCCACTTTGAGAAAACAGAAGAATAAAGATTAAAAAACAAACAGTAAAACCGAACTGAAAATTAATTTGGCAGCTGCTGTCCTGCCTCACATAAGCTGTTAAAAACAAGCCACCTAGATCCTGATTCACCCTGCAAACTGGGAGACACAGAATCTGATTAGGTAAAAAGATTGATGCACATCTGCTGCTACAAATCGTAGCAAAAGCTCAATATCATCTTTTACTGTTTTTATTAAGACTCTGAAAGGTAGATCATTTATATAACACTTGAAGCAAACAAATATCAGGTAAGAAGCTGAAATACAGAATATAAATATAAAAAACATTTAGAGCCCTAGAAATTACATTGTGCACTTGTATATGCCTCTTTAACTCTTCTCGTAAAAAATTACAGAATGACATGGATGGCAGAGGATGGAAAAGTTTCAGAACTTAAAAACAAAGTCAGCCAATAAAGATGTTACTAACCTGTGAAATGCATTCTCCATTCGCTCCACCACTCTCCTTCGCCTTACGCTTACTCATTGCAAAAGGCTTGATCTTTAAATAAGAAAAAGAACATAAAGGTTACACTAAATAATACATCTTTCCAAATAATGTTAATCAGAAATTGTATTTAGATGTTAGTAAACTAAATTTAGTATAACCAACAAAAGCTAGTCAGCTCCTAGTTTCAAAGAACTTAGGTTGCCATAAACATCTTTTCTTAACTGATAAAGATGTGGTAAATTCACCCTACTAGCAAAAAAGACCCGAAACATTTAAAGGACATTTAATTCACTTCTGATTAGACGAAATCCATGTTTTCATACAACTTCTGAAAGCATCTGCTTTAGGATGCTTTTCAATGCAACACAAACAGTGCCTAAGGCAACTGATAGGCCAAAATTCAAGGTTTGCCATCAAGTTCCTAATGGCAATGATTATTCTCAGGAGGCATGCCAAGGTTCACTAAGGTGGCACAGCTACACGCAAACTGATCTCCCACAGAACCGGGAGCAGCGTTTGCAGCATTTTCTCTTCAGGTGCATCACTGTGAACCACCACATCGATACTCTCTGAGTAAGCTGTACCAACAAGTGACATTTGTACATCATCCGACCAACCACCAAACACAATTCATGTGTTTTAAATGTGTTTCCGGTAGTTCAAAATAGTATGCTTCTGTAGCTAGAACAAGCTACAGGCACATGGTAACATGTTAAGTCACAACATTTAAGTTTTGACATCACCAATCCGATACTCATGCTTAAACTGGCGCAGCTTACAATAACCAGTGTCCCCCTAAACAAGATAAACAAAAGCCAATCCTCCTTCTCTGTGCTATCAGAAAGCTTCCAAGACCTTCTCCACAACAATTTATACTTATTTTAGCACAGCCGCTTCTCTCAGTTTTGCTCCCTCTGTTGCAAAGCCAGCACTGTTCCGCCCCTAGCACAGCAGCTATGCCCCAAAGGACGAGACAGGCTGCTAAAAAACCCACATAAATGAAGTCGTCACTGCGGAATCAGACATGAAGGAGCGCAAGGCACGAAAACACAAAGCAGAGACTGAACTGAAACCGTCAGATGAATAGGAGTGCAACAGCAACAAGGCTACCGGCCGAGAAGCGTGCCCCTTGCCGTCTTTTACCCAGACACCAAGCCGCCGCATCTCCCTTCGCCCGGGCCTAGCTCCTCGAGCGTTCCCAGGGGGAGGCGCCGCTCCCGCCTAACACCCCCACCCGAGAGACACGCAGCCGCGCCCCCGCAGCCTCCACAGAGCTCCTGGGGGGACGGCCCGACAACGTTGGCCTACGGCAGCGGGCCAGCAGCAGCAGCTGCTCCCCTCGCAAGCCAAACCTCCGGGACTAGCGGCACGGCCAGAGCTCGGGGATGGAAAGACGAAGGGCGCCTCCTCCTTTGCCCTACACCATCCGCCCCGGAGCCGCCCGGTGAGGCGGGGTGAGGCGGAGAGCAGCGGAGAGCAGCGGAGAGCAGCGGAGAGCAGCGGAGAGCAGCGGAGAGCAGCGTGTCGTGTCGTCCCTCACCTGAAGCGGCGGCCGCGTTAACCGCCACCTTCGCGCCACACGCTCACCCGCCCCACAGCCGCGTCTTCGGCAGACCGCGCATCACTTGCCCGCCCCCTTCACGTGACCGCTGGCGGCCCTCCACCCAGCCCACCCACCCCCTCACTTCCGCCCCGTCCTTGCCCAGCTACTTCCTTCCGCCCCGCGGACGGGTCTCCTTCCGGGTACGCGCGGCGCGCGCGGCCCTGTGGGAAGGCACGTCCCTCCCTCCTCCTCCCTCCCGCAGCCTCCCGAGCTCCCCCGGGGCGCATGCGCAGTGGCTGCCTCCCCTCTTCCTCCCCGGCAGCGCCGGAGCCCCAGCAGCCGGAGCAGCAGCAGCAGCTGATGATGAGGAGCGAGGGGGGGGCAGGGGGGTCCGTTATTTATACCGTTAAAGGGACAGGGCGCTAATTCTGTCGGCATCGGCGTGGAGGCGGGGGGCCGGTGCCAGGCGCCCCGAGTTTCTTGCCCCCCAGCCCCGCCGGAGGAGCTCGGGGAGTTTCTTCTCTCTTCCCCCCCCCACCCCCCGGCGGCTGTCGGCGGAGGAAGAGCGAAACCGAGAGGCGGCCCCGGCGGGAGGCACCTCGACGGGGGAGCGGCAGGCAGTTGGGCAGCCCCCACCCCCCGCGCTCCCATCCTCCCCCTTTATTACCCTTTGTGTGCGTCTCCGCCTGCGCCGCTCCGGGGCCGGCCGGGCGCCGGGGGGCCGCTGAGGTGAGTGCGGGGCGGCGGCGGAGAGGGGGCAGCGGCGGCGTCTGGGCCGCCCGCTTGTTTACCTCAGGGAGGGAGCTGGCAGGGGGGGGCAGCGTTCGGCCGCGCTGGGCCCCGGGCGGCGGGGAGGGGGCGCCGGGCGCCCGCCTGTCACCCTGTGGTCCCTCTCAGCGCCGGGGGCTCCTCCCGCACGGGCCGGCCGGAGCTTTGTTGTCGTTGGGGCGCGGGTGATGCTCCGGCCCCGGTCGCGCTCCCTTCCCCGTCGCTCCGGTGGTTGCTTCCCTGGGCCTCCCCCCGCAGTCCATACCGGGCCGGGGCTGGAGTAATGTCGGTGGGCACGGCTCGCTGTAGAAGGCGCGGTGTTGTGAGCGAAGTTCGGGGTGGCTCTGGTGGTCGCTGAGCCCCGGCTTGTCCCGAAAGTGTTGTTTTCCTCGCCGCAGCAGGGAATTCGGTGGCTGAAATGACGGCAGGGTACTGGGGAACCCTCGGGGTTTGCTCCGGTGGGCTCTCTGGATGGGCTCTCTGCGGTGGTTTCAGGCCGTTATTTGACTTGTTAAACCTCTGTGGTCGTTAGGGCCCCAGTTGTACAAAGACCCACTCATGAGCTTAACTTCCAGGGGCTGTCCAAGAACTGGACTCCTGACGAATGTCAGTGTTTGTAAGATGGGAATTGGTGTTGCGCGTGTGATAGCAGGACATGGTTATTGTTGGGGGCTGGCTATATTTGGTCAATGGTGCGTTCAGATTAGTATGTTGTGATCTGTTTTTCCGTGGCCTGCTGCAGGGAAGGCCAAATGTCTCCATCCACGCTCAGGTTGTTGCTGGTTTGTTAGGTCAGGTATCACCACTGGGCTGTTCTGACCATTTTTTTTGCTGATTAAAAGGGATGTTATGTGTCAAAATGTCTGAAATAAGTATTAGTTTGCCCCCTTACATTTTAGTCTGACTCAAGGAAATACTGGAGGAAGCCTTCTAGAGATTTGCTAGAATCCAGAAGTAAGAGTTTGGTCATTAATGCCAAGTTGAAATAAGAGTTCTCTATGTAAGTAGGATGTTTATATTAAAATTGCTGTTGTCTGCTTATTTCTGGAGCTTAATTACGTACTCTGTAATTTTAAAAAGACATTTTGAGTGCCCAGTTTATTAAGTACTGCAGAGCATGCTGAACGGTGAATAGGCCATGAGTATGTATTTCAGTGGGGCATCACTGTTAAATGGTGGTCAGCAGAGAGCATGTGTTATCTCTGCCTCATGCTGGAAGGATACCCACAAGAAAGAGCTCTCCTAAAATGCTTTGGTATCTTCCATTTGTAATTTGTACATGTCCTGCGTGAAACAGCAATTTTGTGATCAAACTGGAAAGAGTTCGAAAAAGCTGTAATTTGATGGGATGGGAAGAATGAGAGAAAAGTATAGTTGGACCAATACATAATGATATTGTGAGGAAGAATTGAAGGTAGCAGTTATGATTGTAGTTCCTTCTAATAGTTTGCCGTTAGTTTTCTGTTAGCTTGTAAACACGAGGTTACTTTATTTTTAAATGTAAAAAAAAAAATCAACAATGGTAATCACCATCACAATTGGCAGATGCATGTATAAAACCCCATTCTTTAAACATCTGACTTTTCTTTTAGTTAGTTTACTACAGGCAAGAGTTGGACAGCAAAGGACTGTCCAGGAGTAAAGAGCAGTTTTCTATTGGTTTTCTTTCATGACAATGCTTCCTTTCTCAACCTGAGATACTACTGATCTATTTTCATCTCTACGTGGAAATCTATAGTGGCTTCAGGATTACGCTTCCAATATATGTAGAGCTGCAAATCTGCCTGCAACTTTCATGGCCTACAGCTGATGAGATGTATTATTTGTTATGGGGATTTAACACTTTAATCTTTTTGTGTTTTGGTGTTAAAAATAGGCATGATTTGATTTAATATGATTGCTCAGAAAAAGACCCTAATGGAATTCTAAAGCTGAGCAGAATAATTCAGGCTCTTCTCTCACTTTAAATCCTAGAGGTAAGATTACTAGTAAACCCTTAATTTTCATAGGCCTTCAGCTCCCACAGCTGAGTCTGTGTTGGAGAGCCAGCTGCTAGTTTGGGGGGATTGAGTAGGGAAGGTTCCTCCTAAGGAGCCACTGGTGGGCTGCGATTCCAGCTTGTGTTGGAAGCAATTCCTGAGTTTCTGTAGTGCCTAGCACAAAGGGATCTGAGGCTAATCTGGAGCTTCTGTCAGGTATCGCAACCACCTTCTAAGAACAGAAAGAATTGAGTCTCAACCTGTGTTAAGGAATAATGTGTGTTATCAATGGCTACAACTAAACAGCAATACAATTTTCTTTTGTTTGGGTCTTTTAAGATCTTTTTGCTGCTATTTTGAGTAGGTATTTATAGTTGCTAATTGCTTTTAGGAAAACTTTGTATTTTTCACTTCTTCACCTTTTGAGACAAAATCAATAATTATTTTCCTGAATTCCAGGTTCATGGCTTCCCAGACTTTAGGTCAGAGAGGTTGTTTTGAATTAGCAAGGAACCTACCGTGGCAAAATGTGGGCTGTGCTAGACCTAAAGATGGTGTTCGAGCCAGATTTATACTTGTCTTTAACAGTCTTTCGTTGGAGTTTGCTGTCTTGCCTTTCTTTGTGGATAAATGTGTTGGTTTCTATTTGGACTAGGTAGGCAGATGTTTGGAGAGAATCTTTATGATACAATGCTTTCAATAGTTGAACTTTTCTTTCCTCGTAGTGCTTTAATTTTAATTTAGCTATGGAGGGGTCAGTCTTTCTCCTTGTTAAAAAGCATGGAAGATCTTGACATAAGAAGCAGTCCACTCAAATGGAATGCCTTCATTTTCACCTTGATTATTTAATTAAAATTGTCAGAAAATTCCCCCCCTTCCCCTGCTGTTACTCATGACTGTTCCTTGTATGTGGAAGTTCAATAACTTGAGTACAGCCTATAACTATGAAATTAGTTTCTGAATCAGCAGCAAGTGCTTATCATGGATGTGCCTTCTGGAAGACAGCAGACCAGGTGAGTGGCCGCTTGTGCCCATCTGGAGCCCCACTAATGTCAGCATGTTTTTCTATGGGCTTAAGAGGCCACATGCATGAAGCAGTCTGCAAGAGAAGAAACTCATCTGTTAATGGCTAGGGGCACACATTTTGAAAGTGACTGAGCTTCTTTTTAAAAAATACTGTTAAAACTTAAAAACTGTGGAGTTATGCTGCTTCTTCTAAGCTTGTTTGGTTTTTGGGGGCTTGGGTTTACTTGGCTCTTTTAAGCACCCTGTTCTGGTTTCGGTTTTGTCCAGTGGAAAATGGGTATCAAACTTACCATTGATTTCAACAATAAAAAGATACAGGATACATCTTTAAGGCTCTTATGTCATTAAGGACCTGCTTATTCATTTTAAGGGTTACTTGAATGTTTGAAACCACAGGCTTTCATTGACTTTTCTTTGTATTTATTTTTGGAGCTATTAGGTGGAATAATACTGCTCAGTCAGATTCAAGTAGGCCTGCACAGGAACTGAAGACTCTATCAGGAATAAAATTTTGGAAGACCATTGGAGACAGATAAAAGTTAGATCATCCTGAAATCTAGGTAACTAGAGTTAGACCAAGTGGGATGCTAATAAAAAGCAGCAGTTAAGAAATTAAGAAGTGCTGACTCTTTTCCTCTTTTCATATTCCAAGTTCTTTATTATAGCAATATTTTTTTTATGAATTGTCTAGAAAGGACTTCGCATTATTTTTAAATTGAGGTAAAATTTGTCAAAACCTCTTAGGCTACAACATTATGAAATGTGGGGGTACATACACAAATATGTTTAGCTGCATACACAAGTGCACATGTATATATACAATATATATGTATATAAAAGAAGTGTAAAAAATAGATGTATTAAAACATTACCTAAAATGAAAGTGATTGTGTGGCTCCAAAGATCTGTATTTTAAGCCTTTTACCTCTAAGTAGTTGTTTTTATCTGGCACATGGCAGCAGGAATCAGTCATTACCGTGAGATGACTATTCATAGACTTTTGTGAAATGGGTTGATCATCTCAGTTTATCTGCAGCTTGACAGGTGTTCCCATCACAGAAATCTCCATTACCTCCTGTCCTTCCCATGGGAATGACTGAGGAACGAACTGTTGAGAGTGGCTTTGAATGTTGGTTCATGGGCCTAGAGCTGAGGGCAATACAGAGAACTGGAGGTGCCCAAGATGTTTACTTGTTTGTTTGGGTTGTTGGTTGTTTTTTTTTCTAGAAGTGTTCTGTTTCAGAAGCTTTTAATTTACTTTAAAAATGAAATGGTGAAATGTCTGGTAATTCTTTGAGGTCTCTAGTTACTTTATCAAATAAAGAATAAAGCATTTCATTTATTAATCATTAAATTCTTTGACATGTTGTTTTCTTCTTTCTTCTTTTTCTTCTACAGGAAATATTTTAAAATAAAGTAAGGAAGCAGTATTTTAAGAATTCTTATCTTGTCACAATATCTTGCAATTAAGACCTATAGAAGCGATATGCTAATTACCTTATTCCTACATGAGGTAAAATTAAAGCTCAGAATTAAAAAAAAAAAAACAAAAAAAAATCATAATTTTTGCTTATTCTACGTTTACAGTGACATTAAATCCAAAATTATTTTGATGATTTACTGAAGGAAGAGTGATCTGAAGTGTAAATAGCATCTTAAACATTAGGTCGGCTGGTTTTCAGCATCAGTAGCATGGCCTCACTAAGGAAAAATCCCAAGTGAGGCAGCCAGAACAGTTGTCAATTGTTTGCACAACAAATCCTATTGGATCAAATGGTGATATTCTCAACATTTAGATAAAGAGAGGCTTGCAATAATGTTGCCTTGTACCTCACCGTGGAAGGAAACAAATGCAGTTTAAGTTAGGAGAAAAGTAAAAGTCAGCCAAATAGAAGCTGGGCCTACATATCATAAATGTAGAGAAGCTAATTTTTCCATTCATACTGCCTAATGTTTCAAAAACATGTAAATCAAATTCCAGTTTTCCAATTTTAGACTTCGTTTTTGAGCTCTGGTAGATCATTGCCAACACATTATTTGGGATTATCTGTTCTGACAAACTAAAGACTTTATAGAAATGTGTAAAACATATGGTTTCTGTCTTCATCCTTAAGCTTTTACCTGTGTACCTCATGTGTATTTATATGTATATATAAATATATGTATACTCATGCATGCATATTTATATACACATATGCCTGTGCACATGTAAATGTATATACATTTATATGATTGGCCCTGCCAGAATGAGTACAAATCTCATGTGTTTTCGTAGGACTCAAGCTGTAGCTTGACAATAACAAACAGCTAGCACTGGCTTTGCATTTTGATTCTGTTTGTACCTGATCTACTTTTAAATTATATGTATTTAAAATTATTTTTTTACTTTTAAGACTGATATAATGAAGATGTAGGCATCTATTTTCTTTTTATAAGCATGCTGTCAACTTAAGGAGGTAAATTTTATTTATTTTATATGTATGTAGCAGATATGCACAAGAAAGTTTTTACTGGATCCTCCCATCCTACCCCTAGCTGAGAGGAAGAATTTTTCGGTATCTGCTGTTTTTTGTAGGAAAACACTGTAAAAGTGGACAAATGATATCATTGATTAAAGAAACAAAGTAGTGAGGGATCTGTAGCAAGCTAATTTTTTTAGAACAGAACTTCCTTTTGTCTTTTACTGGCTTGGGGGCAGAAATGGGGGGATACATCATTGTCCCCTCATAGTCTTTATGGGGAAGAAGCTTGGCTAAAGGAAATTATGAAAAAGATCAGCTTTAGAAGGAAGGCATGTTGGTATAGATTGCTGGTGCTGTGTGGTTTTGTTATGCTGTTCTTGAGTGTGGCCACTTGAAATGTGAAATGATACTACAAGTTCTGCTGGTATTTCAAAGTTCAATAGGCTTTCTTTATGCAGTTTGAAGTCTTGAGGAAAAAAGCCTTTGGAAAATGCCCTTCTGTTTTGCAACTGTTTGTTTTAAAGTTTTCTGGCCTTTTTTTTTTTTTCTTCAAGGATCAGACTATGTTTCTCAAGGATAGCCCCCTTTGAAAACTGTCATTTTCCTCAGAAGAATCCCATTCATAATATCTTAGGAAAGGTTAGGCTTTTTTAAGATACTGTTTAAAAATATTTTCCCCTCTTTAACATTTTGTCACACGGGAGTTCTTGCTGAAGGGATTCTTGGCCAGTTTAGAAACTGTAATCTAGTTAAAAGATTTGTTTATACTTCCCATCTCTGTTCTGCTGATGGTATTAGAATGCGGGCCAGAGCCAGGCAGCTAACTGTTTATAGCAGTCAAACTTCAATTAAAGCTGCAGCCTGCAGTTTACTAAATATCAGTATGTTCATGGCAGCTGCAAATAATTGCAGAAAGGCTGAAAAGTAGAGTGGTGGCTTGTGATTTTTCTTTTGCAGTAGATTTTTTTTCACTTGTTCTTTTTTGTTTTTAAGAGTCCTGTGTATACTTTCAGATTCAGAAGTGCTTTGCACTTTGAAAGAAGCTGTCTGTGAAAGACAGATCTATATTTGGGATTGTATCTTTTTGAGGCAAAATATTCATAGATTTCAGTGTAAGTTTTGCCTTAAATGAGGGCTATAGAGTATATTCCTCTGTATTGGAGCAGGTATCAAAATTCTTCTGCCACAACCTTTACATAGGCTGTTGTCCAAACTCCAAGTACCATTGACTTTTGTCTACTAAGATAATTTAAATGTTGAGGGCTGTTAAGTCCCGTCTTCTCCAGGCAGCAAAAATGTGCTATATTTAGTGGACAATAACTCAGCAATTTATGTGGGTTTAAAAAAAAAAAACAAACAAAGAACATAGATTTCATTTAATACTTTAAACTCCAGGCAGATGTTTGGGTTTAAGGATTAGGTATTTAAAAATGTGAATTGTTGGAGCCTTTTAAAACACGCGTGTCTTCACTTGAAGTCTGCCTTGGTGTCACTAAGTAATAAAGCTCATGTGTGTCTGTAGGCCATCTGAACAGTCTGAACAGAAGCAGCAAACCGTATCTGGCCTGCAGGCTATTGGTTCCTCACCTCTGTTTTAAAATTAGTAAAATCATTTGCAGCGTGATTCAGTTCTAAAAATTACTTGTCCATCTGTGCTGAGCGTACTAGCTATAAAGTTGCAGTGCTCACTGTGATAGTGCTGATGTTTTTTTCTGAAAGTTGCATTACCTTCTAACATTTCTGTTGGAGCTTTTGTATCGTGCTTTGGCCAAGTAATTTTTCTTTGATAAATAGGTTTGTATTAGGCACATAATTTGGAGCATTATAATACTGCTGTGTAAGGTGACTAATTTTTTGAAATACCAATACAATATTGGTACCCTTAATATTTTGTTATTAAAAAGCTGTATAGGAAATCTTTACACTAAGGAAAAAACATAAAGGATGTATTCTGTTTTCACTGATGTCAGTGCTAAAGTATTTCTCATCTTCCTTGGGTGTTAGATCAAGCCCTAAATCTGAATTTTTCATGAGTTCTAACTTCACAAAGGTTTTGGGGAACGAGCAGTGCTAATCATGTAATAATCACAAAAGCTGGTCATTAGGCAGCTTCTTAATCAGCTGGTATGTGGATTCCTAGTGAATGACCTTACGTATTAGCTTTCTTCCTGTGCTTGTGGGTTTTGCTGGTCTTTTCCCATGCTTCGCTTCATAAAAACTTCACAGTTACAAATCAGTCTTCATCATTTTTTGTAAGTCGAGTTATTATCTGATGTAAGAGTTCTGCTAAGAATCTGCAGACACATGGTAAGGTAGAAGTTGATGAGCTTATCCCTGGAACTAAAAAATTAATAGCAAATTAAAATATAAAAATTTTTAAGTCTTATATATAAAAGAAACGTGTAAATACTTTATTCCAGTAAAGATATTTTTGTGTGTGGGAGCTACATTATTTTTCTTAAAAACAGTTACCGCTCTGGTAACTACTGTTTTCATCAGAGAATGAATCATATAAACTTTGTAGAACCTGTTGTTTACAGTTGTTTTGTTGTGGTTTGTTTTTTTTTTTTTTTTCTTTTATTTGGAAACAGTTAAAGGACTTTCTGCTAATAATGACCTGACCTGAATAAAAATAAGCTTCACTTTATTCAGGATTTTTTGAAGCTATGAGCTGGACGCAAGAACCTGAGACACGCTTATCCCATAGTGTAACTTCTGGAAGTATATTATTCCTATGTTTAATATGACTGAATGTAACAAAGCAGGTAAAAAAGTGTTAATATTTGGCTTTTGATAATTACTGCAAATAATTATACTTTGTGTGTATTGGAATTTATAGTATTTGTATGTCTGGAAGGTTTCTGAGCTTTTATTACAGAAAACATGAAATACTTTTTAATTTCTGGTTTGGTTGATAATAGTCAAAATTCTTAAGTAGTATCTGAAAATGGTGAAGAATGTGAACTTATTCATTACCAATGGCTGGTGAGCCTCTCCAGTTATAGTTGTCTTGCAAACAAGCTCTTCATAGAGACTTCTGTTTAATGTCCTATGTAGGGTCTAAAGAAAGTTGGTTAGCGCACATACTAGAGGTCTCCACAGATGGATAGTGTTTTAGGATTTGATTATAGGACTCTCTGTGTTCATCAAGACTTTGCAAATGGTTACTACTTTTTTTTTTAATCTCTGCTTTAATCCTGTCCACTGTAATCCATAATTGGTCTGTACTCAATTTGCATAGACTCTCCTGTTGTTTACTTTTGCTTTACTCATATACTTTATTTTGCCCTAGTAGAAACACCTAAGAAACTTACTTAACTCTTTGTTGGTCTCAGTAATGTTTGATTCTTGACTTGGTGGCATTTTTCTACATGTCAGTGGTGCAGTGAGTTTGGAATACCACAAATAAATGTGAAGCTTCAGAGAATGCATTACTACGTGGAAATACTTTTATTTTTGCATAGTGAAGCCTGCTTCCCTGGAGAGGCAAGTTCCCTGAAGCTGCAGGGTGCTGCTTGTGTAGTCTTCCTGCTATTCACCGTGGTATTCAGCACTTATTTTGAGGGGAAACCGTGTTTTGCTGTCTAAGAGAAAGGAGGGTTGTAACTGAAAGCTTCTGGAGAGGCCTTGTGGTATGGGAGTAGGAAGGAAACAAGTAGCGAGACGTTAGGAAGCAGGAGACTTTGGGGAGAGGGGTTGGTGGTCAGGAACGAAACAGTGTAGTGGGGGTGTGTGTGAGCAGCAGAGGGGAGAGAATGGGATGCAACAGCGAGGGAAGTGGATAGAGGCAGTGAAAGAGTTTGGAGAATTGAAGGATGAGGGGTGGTGGGGAGGTGGTCAGGGCTGTAATGAAAACTGGAAGGCATTTGAGAAACGGAGCCATGTGGCTGTGTGTATTTGTCATGGTGAAGGGGAGGAGAGCCAGTAATGGACTTGATAGGAAGGGGGAGTTAGTGACTACTTACAGGGAAAAAAATCATGGCCTTACCAAAACCACCATGGCTTATATTTTCACTCACTGTATCAACTAGAAAATGCTGCTTAATCACAGTCTTTACATACAACAGAGTCTCATGATGATTTGAAAAAGGAAATAAGTAGGCATCCAGCTACTATGCAGCATATAAATATTTTCATATGGCTACCACTGTTGCTGCCTAGACTTGGAAGAGCTTGAAGTTGTAACAGTCTTGATCTTCCAGCATATTTAGACAACAAGCCCCACTGTTTTCAAATGATAACTGGTATCAGTAGAAAAGGAGTGCTTAAATATGTTGGAGGACTTTGGTCTGAATGTTTAGGTTTCCACGAGTTAAGTCTCTAGGTAACTAAATACATGACTCGAGTTCAGTTTTTTCTTCTTTGTTTTACTTCAGCTCCGTCTTGTGGGTGTGAACTCTACATCTTGATGGGAGGAGGGCATTGAGAATTCTGCCGTTCCCATAGCATAAACAGTTTTCTTTGTCAAAGACCTACATGTTTAAGTTTTCCTTAGGAAAAGCAGCCCATCATGTTCTGTAAAGGGCGACTGAAATGCTCAGCATGCCTTCTCTGGTTTGCTACTATTATGTTTACTTTGACTATATTCTTTCTTACTCCTCCCCTGAGTAAACAATTCTAATCCACTGCTGTACATGCATGGCTTTTTTGTTATTTATTTCTGAACCTCCCTAGTTTTTTATGCATCCTTTTGACATCAGAAGACCAGAAGTAAAGACTGTATTCCTAGTGAGGGGAAACCACTGATTTATATGGATTATTCTAATCCAGCATCATGCAAGCAAAATCAAAAAATAGTTTTGACTACCTAATGATTCAGAAATGCAGAAGTGTTGCCAAAAATTTTAGCATTTGTGAGCTTTACACTTGAGCAAATGCATTCTGGTAGAGAATTTAACTCTTATCTTCAGAGTTTTAAGGCTGTGAAACAGAAGCATGTTTTACAATTAATAGAAATGTGAAAATTATTTTTTAAATTGCTTACGTCTTCCTTTTCTGATAAATATCCCTGGTCTTTTGCATACAGGGACAAACATTCCTCCATTGAATACAGCCAGAAAAGGTTGTGCTGTTTGGGGTTTTTTTGTTGTTTGTTTGTTTGGGGTTGTTTTAATTGAACAGGAGCTTTAGTATGATTTAGCATTTCCTAGTTTGAGGCAATGTCTGAAGTATGGCTTATGCCACTGAATTCAGTATACCTTAGTGAGGGGAGGAGTATCTTTTGAATAATATAATTTTCTGTGTATTTTGAGTGCTTAAGTATTTCAGCAGAAATAGGAACAGAATTTTTTTTAGGAACCTGCACAGAAGTAGGAAACAGATGTGTTGATTTTGGAAGCATTAACCAGTCTGCATTTTCAGAATTATTCTCTGATCCCTTTGAATTCAATGACTGACTAAATTATTTCATCCACTTCTTCTGGACAGTGTTTTTCTATATATCTGTCAATCATAATGGGAGCCTTGCTGTTGCTGTAATACAGAATAATAGTAATAGTGAGGTTTGGGGTTTTTTATTATTGACTTCCATAAAAATTATTTCGGACCTAATATAAGGGGGTGATTTTGCATGCTCCAATAAAGAACAAAAAAAGAAAAGTAGTAGTTTTGGATGAACAATAGAAGAGACTTCTTATCATGAGAGAAACTAGGACTTCTAAATTTTAATTTCTATTGGATAGCTTAAATTCAGATTGCTGATACTAATCTATGTTACCTTCTTTGCTTGGCTACAGGGGAATATCTTTGCACTTACAAGAAATGAGCTTAATTGTTTTAATTCAATTTTTTTTTCTTTTCTGTTCAAGACTTAAGTTTATGTTTTTCTCTAAACTACAACAGTGATACAACATTGTTTAAAAAAACTGTTCTGATTCAGTTCTGCCAAAAACAAGAAGGGATTTGTTCAATGAGCTGAAATAAAATTATCTCTAAACTAGCAATGAATTACACATTTTCCCCGTGATTCAGCATTTGATTGAAAA
Organism: Psittacus erithacus; assembly: GCA_009867235.2. Lineage (NCBI taxonomy): Eukaryota > Metazoa > Chordata > Aves > Psittaciformes > Psittacidae > Psittacus > Psittacus erithacus. Next base: position 26,416 of record WYDI02018721.1, read on the forward strand.
AATGTGTTAATAAATATTTGCTTTAAGTTAGAAAACCAAGTTTAAGAGGATTTAGGGTTTTTATTTGCACTTTATATAGAAATCCATGGGTAGATTGACTATTTGTCTTCAGATAGGTTGTGGGCGGGGGGAGATCTAAAAAAGTGAAAATGCCTGTTCTGTATAAAATATAAATGCCTGCTCAGCAGCTGGGTTAATATCAGATAATCTTTCTTGTTAGATGTTTTTATCACTATTATGAAACTTTAAAATCAAACTTAATTGTTTTGGGTAAAAGTGAGGAAAATAATGAATTTCTGCAGCATTTTAGTATGAAGTACTAAATCGGACATACATGGAGATGTTGGCATCAGTTTTCTTTATGGCCAGGGAGTTTTACATTACTTTCACATGACTTTTTACTTTATTTTAAGGTGAAATACCTTTTCTACATAGAAAAGTAAATTGGACTTTCTGACATCTAGTGATTTTTTTAGATTGACTCATATATTTATTTAGTGTTATATACTGTGATTTGATGCTACCATTATAATATTAAGCGGTAATGGCATGGTTTTGGTAAGAAAAGTTTAATGTATGGACAAAACACTGAGTTTCTGTAGAGAGGATAATTGCTCTCCTGAATTCGAATAGCATATGTTTGTGTGTGTATGTACATGGCTTTTTGTGAGGCTACTTCATTTGCTAGTATTATCTCATAGATGTTGCTTCCCTTTGAGATGGATGGGACTTGTCCCTCTCTGAGAGGTGAGCGTATGTCTAGAAGTGGACTGTAGCATATTTTTCTGTGTGCAATGGAAAAAGAAGTTTATGACTTGGGCAAAGCACTTTTCCTATTTCTGTAGAGACTTGTGTGTTTAATGTCCAAAAACTTTTTCATAAGTGCAGCTATAGAATACCTAAGGCTATTCCATTCATCTTTTCAAGGGCAAAGGTTTTTTTCCTTTCTTTCTTTTTTTGATTAATTTTTTTGAGAAAGGGAGCTGTCAGAATGAACTTTATAGTTCGTCCTCTCTTGAATTGACACTCTGTAAAATTTTATTTTAGCAGATTCGATACAAGAAGGAAGAAAATGATAGACTGCAAGTAGGGCACAGAAGAAAGTTGTAGATTATTAAGTCTTTTCAAGGAGAAAAGGAAGTAGTTCAGTATGCTCACAGAGGTTCCCGTGTCAGCATTTGAGAAGCCTGGAAGAGATTATCTTCAGCCAACAGTAGGTAACGAAGGAAAGGATGTGAAGGGAACACTGAACTACCAGCATGAATGAAATTTGAGATATTAGTCTGTTTCAGAACTGGTTTTGCTTTAGATGTCTCTTGCTCTGTGGTTCTTGAGCTACAGTGTGAGAGTTCTGAGCATGCAGATTAAAAAGTGAATGCTAATTTTTTAAAATACACATTTTAATAGGCTCTTGGCTTTTTTTTTCTTTTTGAGTGAATTTATCATTAAAGAGAAATGATAGCAATGCAGCAGGTAAATTGGAGCAATTCAGGACTTCACGTGCCTTTTTGATATTGGGGGGTATTTTTCCTCTGCATACTGCTATCCACATCCATGTATATTTTATTGAAAATTGGCCCCTCTCTTAAGGGGCAGAAGTAATAGAATTAGTTAAGGGCCATTTGGCCAAAGGGTTCGTGTCATAATCTGTCAGCTCAGTTCTTTCTGGCAGGGTAGCTGGTTATTTAGGCATGTGTATTGTTCCACCTGTGGTGTTCTTCTCTGCTCCCCACTGACATTTCTTAGAGGGATTTTACTTTGTCTTCAGCAGTGAATTAGTAAACAGGACATTGACATCAGCATAAAAAAACCCCATATATATACACATTAGCTGTCCTCCCAACTCTGTGAATTGGTAATGCTTCTGGAACGTATACTAGAGAAAGTGGGGTGTGTACATATGGAAGAGTGGAGCAGGAAGAGCCAGGTAAGCTGTGCTGGAGTTATCAAGTCTAACAGATCAGTCATGTCCTTGCCAGTTGAGACTTGTGTTAGGCTTGCATGTATTGTGAGCATAATCCTTTACTCAGATGCCAGTCTCACAGAAAATCGCATGTTATTTTAGGCACATGGGATTGGCCTGGTTAGGTACTTGACTGATACTGGCCTTCTCTGATAATAAGGGTCAGCATCAGTGTATAATAATGTTACAGAATATGCCTGTGCAAAGACTTAACGCAAGCATAAGCACATGTGGAGCCTGCTCACAGAGCCCAGTACCTCAGTTGTGCTGTCTGTAACCGACGTGTATAGCTGTATCTTGCAGTTGCACTTTATTGTTGCTAACTTTCCAAAGTCATAACTGCTGTAGCCAGCTTGTGACTTATTATTACACTGTGAAAAATTGTTTGTCTTTCTTAAGCTCTCTTGCATGAGGGCCTGCCATCACCTTTTTTTGAGCTAAGGTACTGCTGATTCAATCATGTTCTTAATTTCCGCCTTTGTCTAACCAGTGCCAAACCCTGACTCTGCCAGTGTTGGGTGGGCTGCACCTGCTTGGGGCTGAGCTGTTGTTGCAGCAGATTACAGACAGAAATTTTAAGAGAATTAGATAGCTTTCCATCAACTCCTTCTGACTTTAAGGGGGCACTGGCTCCTCCCAGGGGAGAGTTGTTATGAGAGGCTGGAGAAATCTTGTTTCTCTGGCTGGCTTCTGGTGGAAGGCAGTTGAAATGAGATGAAATCATGCAGATATGAATACTTGAGAGCTTCTGTAAAGAATGTCAGTCATACGTGGAACTTTTCTGAGAATATGCCACTTGTCCTTTGCCTAGCTAGGGAAGTGAGAAATACTGCCACAGTCTGAAAGCAGGTGAATGTTATCCAGATTGCAGTAGTTTGGAAACCAGACCTTATGTTTTGAGAACTTGTAATTTCTGCAGTCCTGGAGATGTCATTAAATATGTTACATTTGATACGCGGTTTTAGTGAGCAGTTTACTGACAAATGACAGAACATATGTATCTTGAGTGATATCTGGTTTTAGAAAGGATGGTCTTCCATGGTTAATTGTGTTTGTATCTGTTCATGACATTTCACTTGTGAAGATTACTGCCTGGTACTGTAGGTCTTGGTTAGCCATATTAACTCTTTTCCAAAAACAAATACAACAGGGTTGAGTTGGCAAAGTGCACAACTTCATACAGCTGGAAAGGCCTACCATTGATTTACGTAGGCAATGGTAGGCTTGTCCTTTGTGAACAATGTTATTTTTAAGAGGAATATTTCCATGTTGTTTCAGAAGACTTTTGCCCACTTCACACTTACATGACTACCACAGGATTCCTGGTGTGGCCTTGCTTCAGTTCCAAACCTAGTCGTTACAGAATGATGTGTGTTTCATACTTTTAAGATAAAAACCTGCTGTCTGAATGCTGTTAAGCCAGTGTGATCTGTGGTGTTGTGTCATGCTGTGCTCTGCACCGCAGAAAGTGTATGTGTGATTATTTTAATCTGAAGTGGACAGAAGATGCTGCTGTATGCAGGCACATTTCAGATGGGTGTAACTGTCCAAGTGCGGGAGATCTAAAAGGAGAAAACCCAGTGTGGTGGCAGGGAGAATGTGCTGTTCTCTTGCATAGTCTTTGGCAGTTTGATTTTTTTTTTTTTTTTCCCTGTGCTTGTATTACGAAGAAACAAAAGATAAGAAAGCATTAAACTAACAAAAAATACATGGAAAAGTATTCCAGTTTCTTGACAACTGCTAAGTTCATATTTAGAGCAGTGCAGTAAAACAAAAATTGATTTAAAATTTTGCACTTGGAGAAATTCTACAAGGAGTCCAGAATAGGGGTTTTTTCGGGTTTTTTTTTTTTTTTTTTGCACTGAGTCTTCCACTAGATTTATATATTCTACAGCTTCTCTAGCACAGACAAAAGGGCCCAGATCAATGATATAATCTACCAATTTAGACTTTAGTTTCTATTTTTAAGTAAGTGATATCTTAAATTTTTGCAATAGGGGTTTGGGAGCATCTTGTGAAGGAACATTTGTTCTCTGGATTATAAAGCCAGAATAAATATGGAAGGGAGAGTTTATCAAATTTGTAACATACCAGTCTGAGCAGAACAAAAGGATTCTTTTTATCTCCTAACTGAAAAATACTTTGGTTCTTCCCCACCCCCAACAGAAGGAATAAATGAACAAAGAACTCAACTGAACTAAGACGCCAGCAGAAGCAGAAAAGGTGAAAAGCCAGAACCAGTGAGGGGAAACGAAAAGGGGGGTCATAAATGATTTGTTGTGTGGTACACAGGTTGTTAAAGCTGTTAATGATTGAGCTGTTTATTGGGATTACAAAGGGTTAGTAAACTGCTCTGCTCCAGAGTCTTCACTGATTCTGACTGAAATGAGCAAAAGTATATCCAGCAGGATGCTGGACTTGGAGTGTTGTCAGTGCAAGTCATTCTCCCTGTTGAAGCTCCCCAAGCTTAGTGAAGCTGTCCAGCATGAGGAGCCCAAACACATATCCTTCAGAATCAGAAGGCTTCAGAATCCTTCTTCGCTTAATTCAGCGTATGGACATACTTGGTCTGAGACATTCTTCCAATGCTAATAACTATATAGCACTATTAAGTTACCAGTGTGATAGTGTTACAAGGAGTGTGGAAGTTTACAGAAGTATGCAGTAGTACTTGCTAGACCTGTAAATCTAGTTTGGGGATTGGGTATTTTGGGGGTTTGCTTTCTAGGGTTTTTTAATAAATGCAAACTTCCTAAACTCAACTGATAGTTACATATTTATTTGCCCTTACTTTAAGTCCACCTTTGTTGCTACAGAGACTATCGGGAAAATAGTGTTATAAAAACATTTGAAGTTAAGGACATCTAGCTTGTTACTTTTAATATCCCCTATAATTGTAATGTTATAAATGGAAAGTTGATTCCTCTGTTTTACCACATTGTAATAAAGATTACAGCCACCACTAACTCAGTTGCAGCTCTGTCTGCTTTTCTTCTGGTTGTTCTTTAGGCTCACTGACTCAGATTCTTGAGTTGTGTCCGCATGGTGGTGACCTTAAAGAGGACTCCGAGGAGTCCTGTGGCTTGTTTTGTGTTTTGCTATTCCAGTCTGAAAACATAGTGCTCCTGTTCATGAGCCTATTGTGCAGAAACTGATTATGAGCTCTATATTTAGAAATCAAGGAGGAACTTTTCAAACTCCCTGTGGTAGAGATGGGAAGAGAAGGAATATCCAGACTTGTAATTTCCTCACAGACGAGACTCTTCGTTTCTAGAAACATTTCTGGTGTTGATATAAAGCAGTATGATCAGCCTGTACCTGTGTTTCGTGTTTTAGGTTATCACATATTCCTGATGCTTCTCCCAAAACATCAAAGTCATAGACTCATTTTTACTCTTAATAGCCCTTGGACAAGTTATACTCAATGGTTGGCTGTTGCACTTGAAGTTTAACTCATTCATACATATCCTGTAAAGTGGTGAAAAATGTGCATTTAGGCAGTGCTAGTTTTCAGCATTAGAAGATGGGGAGAATAAGGAGCACCCAGGAAAGCTGGAACATCCTGGACATTGTAGGGATTGTAGGGATACTGGAACCTAATGAGTTACAACGCCCATTTGTGCAAAAATCGTAAATCCAAACCAGGTGTTTCTACATGATTTCATTTTACTTATTGATTATAGGAAGTCTGGGGTAAAACATGCCTGTGAGTAAAATGATTGGCATATTCTAAATGGGAATTCAACCACAAACAATGTATCAAGTTAGCACACTTTGCATTAATTAGCAAAATTCATCAGCTGCCAATCAAGCTAGTCTGAGCTACAGCTTTGGCTGCAAGTTTAAGCTTACTGGGGCTAACCTGAGCATAGTAGCTCAGGTGGGGTAACTCTTGGCTGCTCATTGTTGCAGTAGTTTGAGCTGGCTCTTGCTGTGAAGGTGAGCAATTGCTTGCAAGGAAGCTCCTGACACTTGGAAGTTGTTCCTGCAGCAAACTATGACAGTATTCGATATGTATGGTCTGTGCTCTTGGCATGTCATCTTGTGGGGCTGCTTTTCTCCTTCGTGATGTAACATGCAGTATAGTGAATACAGAGTGTAATGATGCAGTGGTGGATCCATTCGTTTAGTATAAATGACACTTCTGGGATTTGAGGTTTTGGGGTGTGTTTGTTTTTTTTTGTTTTGGAGAGGGTTTTTTTTCCCCCCTCATAAGTTGTTCAGAAATGGATGTAAACCCTTGCATTAAACCTTAGTGTACAAAATCCAAGATAGTATACCACTTTGCTGTGTAAGTTTATGTTCGTCCATGAACAGTATTTTGGAGAATTAATACTTCTCCCGTCTCCCAGAAAACACAGAAATCTGCTCCTAAAAACGTAGGAAGTTTTACAGCTGGTTTTGGACAGTGGGAAGAGGGAAAGTGCATGTGGCTGAATTATCTCTGTCTAGCATTTCAAAGTAGCCCTTAGGACTATTTCATGGTACAGTTGTGTTCTGCAGAAGTCATAGTATCCATAGTCATAAATAATTTATACTTTTTTTGAACTATTTTCCTGTAGAGCCTGCTTTGTTAGTAGTGAGCTTAGAACGAAACCTCACTTGATGAACTTGGGTTTAGTAGCTGATGAGAAGCTGTGTCTTTGAAGCAGCTTTTCTCAGTCCATCGGCTCTTACGGAATGTAGTCTCCACATTGTCATAGAATCATACAATAGTTAGGGTTGGAAAGGACCTTAAGATCATCTAGTTCCAACCCTCCTGCCAGGGGCAGGGACACCTCACACAGCCATGTCACCCAAGGCTCTGTCCAACCTGGCTTTGAACAACCGCCAGGGATGGAGCGTTCACAACTTCCCTGGGCAACTCATTCCAGTGCCTCACCATACTTACAGAAAAGAATTTCCTCCTTATATCCAATCAAACCTTTCCCTGTTTAAGTTTGAACCCATTATCCCTTGTCCTATCACTACAGTCCCTAATGAAGAGTCCCTCCGCAGCATCCCTAAAGCCCTGCTTCAAACACTGGAAGGCTGTTATGAGGTCTCCATGCAGCCTTCTCTTCTCCAGGCTAAACAGACCCAACTTTCTCAGCCTGTCTTCACACGGGAGGTGCTCCAGTCCCCTGATCATCCTCATGGCCCTCCTCTGAACTTGCTCCAATAGCTCCATGTCCTTCTTTTGTTGATGACGCCAGAACTGCACACAGTGCTCCAAGTGAGGTCTCACAAGAGCAGAATAGAGGGGCAGGATCACCTCCTTCAACCTGCTGGTCACGCTTCTTTTGATGCAGCCCAGGGTATGGTTGACTTTCTGGGCTGTGAGCGCACACTGAAGCTGCCTCATGTTCATTTTCTCATCGACCAACACCCCAAAGTCCTTCTCTGCAGGGCTGCTCTGAATCTCTTCTCTGCCCAACCTGTAGCTGTGCCTGGAATTGCTCCGACCCAGGTGTAGGACCTTTACACTTGGCATGGTTAAACTACATGAGGTTGGCATCAGCCCACCTCACACGCTTGTCAAGGTCCCTCTGGATGGCATTCCTTCCCTCCATTGTATCAACCAAGCCGCACAGCTTGGGGTCACTGGCAAACTTACTGAGGGCACACTCAATCCCACTGTCCATGTCACCGACAAAGGTGTCGAACAAGATTGGTCTGAGCCCCGATCCCTGAGGGGCACCAGTCATGCATGTGTCTCAAACCAGGTGCTGCAGATACCTCCTTGGTCCTTCTCCCTGCAGCTGCCCTATATTCCTGGACATCTGCAGCATGTTCCAGAATGCAGCCAAAAGTTTTGGCTTATGTCACTACTCAGCAGGGAGCAAGGAAGATGCCCCAGGCTGCTCTGGACCTAGATCATGCTGTGTTAGCTCTATCCAGGATGACAGACCTTAGCAGTGTTACCCAAACGCCTTCTGGGCTTCCATGATGAAGCTGGAGAGTGTCTGTATTGTCCCAGTCATGGAGGAGATGGGTGATAGTATCACATTTTCTGGTTTATGTGTAGATACTTACAGACAGTAGATTACTTGTCTCTGCCTTATTTCTGTAAAGTGCAGGAAATTTTTCTGTCATTAAAGTAAGTTGTCTTAATTTGGATTTTTTTCCTTCTAAAACAAAAGCTTTTTACTGCAAAGGAAATGTTAGGGAAAAGTTTTCTTAACTCAGGATACAGGTACAAAATGATGGCTAGGTTTTGCTGTTCAGATACAGCGAAATAGTTGTATAGAGATTATAATGATAGAAAATTGTTGTTGCCTTTCTTAAGAAAATGCAGAGGAGAATGAATGTCTGACTTGAGATTAGAACTTGAATTACAAACTGCTGAGGACACGATGGATGCTAGCCTGTGCTAGTATTTATTGCCCAGGATATATATTTGTGTAACTTTTTTTAAGAGACTCTTTAAGACCGTTTGAAGTTCACCTACCTATTAGAAGTTTCTGATGTACCTGATAGAGGAGGAAATAGGTTCTTCTGACTTGTGGCACTGTAAAATCATGGGTGAAGAAAGCTTGGGTTTCTGTGTCTGTCAGGCTTGCCTGAGGTGTTTGAAAATACCTCTTCACGTGCATCTCTGTGAATGCTAATGTTGCGAAGACATGCCAGTGGGCTATGCTCTGGCTTGATGAGGAATACTGGGAAGCTGTGGGCACTGCACAGTATCCTGTGTGCATTGCCTTTTCTCCTTGCCATTATACACATACAGGTGTCACTGGGATACAGCCACCCAAACCCCCTCCCTCCCTTTCCCTAGCAAAGCCTGGATGTATACATGGCACAATGGTTGATAAATAACTTCACCTGTGACCATCTCAAGTTGTAAAGCAATGTAGTTGCTGTTGTCATAGGTACATTTAGATCCTGAGAAGACTTTACGGTTTTGCTAGTCCTGTGTTCAGTACTCTGTAACACACAGTTTTTCATAAAGAGCCAGCAGTTTGGAAGGGAAACAGACATCGAAAGCGTATCTGGAAGATGAGTTTGTAAACCCAGAGGAGCTTTGTGCCTGAACCTTTCTGAAATTGAAGATGTGGCAGCTGCTTTTTATTGCCTGGTGTGTCTGATTTTTAACATAGCCATACTTCTAATTAAAAAAGCTAAAAAGTAGTTACTTGGCAGTGTGCTGTGGTTCCTTGTTTAAGGTGGAAACATGTGCCACTGGATGAATGGCTGAATGCAGACTTCCAGTAAGTACGGCTGACGTTACAATGAACTGTACATGAGCAGGTTTCTCTTTTTTCTATAAGGAATAAAACTGGAGGGATTTTACTGTTGGATAGCTTATTTCCTTTTGGAGGACAAGTTCAAATATGTCAATGAAGTAATCCTCATTGAGTCACCTTCTGTATTTTACTAAATACTGTACAAAAATTCCTCTGGATCACTTAACTCACCTAGAGCTGTCCTTTTAGAATGTTCAAATGAGTACTGGAATCCTGCCATTATTCTTACATCTGCTACCGCAAGTACTTCTTCAATCCATGTGGGCAAGGATAGGTGCTGGTTTTATTATGAAACATTTACTTGGAAACAGGCTTGTTTGCCTCATCTGTATATTGCCAGCTGGTTAATACAGCAGTTCCTTGCCAATCTGTCACACAACTGTAATCTCAGGTTTGGACCACATGGAAATTTTTCTGGCTGTTGCCATAATCTCTGGGAGAGATGCCTCAGGCAGACACAGTTCTTAAGACTTTGGTGTAGCAGCCTGTCAGTCCATTTCGGGATTTTCCTTAGCAGTATTAAGATGACAGAACAAGTAAACTGGGAGAGATTTGTCCCAAACTATCAATAATGTCTGTAGGAACACTAAAGTTTGCACTGCAGTGATTTTGATTTTCCCTATGTAAAGTTACTAGACTTTAAAGAGAGAAGAGGGCTTCTTCATTCCATGTTACTTTTCCTTCTCTTAGTTGCTTGACTTTCCTGAACCAGAAACTTTATTATTGTACTAATACTTTAATGAAGGACTTTATTTAAGGCTTGTCAGTATTCAATTCAGCAGTAGGATATGGCAATTACATGTTCTGTGTATGGGATCATTGCTGAGGATGGAAAAGAAAAAAATAAAGAAGCTGCCAGTTCCTTTCTGCTTTTGCCAGTGTTCTTGCTAGTTGATGGAGAGCAGAGCCATGTCCTATAAAGAAATAGGAAGAGAAAAGCTCTGACATGAACCTTTAGGAAACGGATTGCCTATTTTCAGCTGTGTGTTCAAGTGACTTTGTAAAAAGCAGGCTAGCTTGGAATTATGTAGCTTGCCTTGGTACATGTTTACTGGAAGTCCATCTCTGCTAGGCTTTGGCAGGGTCTTTACTACTTCACTGGTCATCCCGTTGTTGGAAGAAGACAGCAAGAGGTACTCAGTTGTGGGCCCGGGAGGTGTGATTGCAGTGTATTTAGGTATGCTCAAACTAGCTTGGGTACAAAAAGCAATAAACCTGCAGCAGGAACAGGCTTCGACATGCTCCAGCCACTCGCACGGGTGCTTCTGTAGCTGGCTTTTCATTGCTATTTGTACCCAAGCTAGTGAGATTAAAACTAGGTCATGTATGTCTGTCTGTCTGCAGTTGCACCCTTGTGTTAGCAATCTAAGCATACCTAAAGTTTGATTTCTCCTACTTGCAATAAATTCCTAGTGTTATCTGATAATGCAGGAAAAAGCCTTTTCCTCTGATCTCACTCTAGATTCACATTTACTCTGCCTTCTCGGGGGGG